>JAZHYW010022009.1:0-250981 GCA_037355805.1 Ixodes ricinus
CGTCCTCACGGCACATGTCTTGGACCGATTAAAGCCAATCACGCGCAGTATAGATCCTGCACCTTCTTTTCTGCGGGTGCGTCATTGGTTTAGCCGGTAATGACAAAAAAAGGAGCGCCGTGGCATCGCACTTTTGGTGCTGCTTGATTAGAGATTTAGCAGATCGTTCCGATGACTCCGATAACGATACCCTGCCAATGGCGGACCCAGGATTATCGTCTGGGGGAGGGGTTCTGGAAGCGACAGTACGTCTGGAAGCGACGGTACAGTACGTAGTAAGCGACAGTACCCGGCAACGTACAGTCGCTTCTCCCCATCAACGCGCGCACTTTAAAAGCGCACCTTCGAAGGAGTTCACCATGTGTGCGAACGAGTGCGTGCATCCACAATATGGGTAACGAGGTTCCCCTAAGGCCAGTTTCGTAAATAATTTCTCGCAAACCACCGCAAAAGCCGGCGGTACTTTTTGGCATATTTCTTCGGTCGCACTCAGCGGGTGTGGGCATATAGAACCTTGCCTGTCCTTTGTTGGAAGTTTGAATTCGTCTCCACGTTTCCCTTACTTTTCAACTTTGGCCCATGGTTTTGTTTGCTGTTGCTTGCCATTTTCATTTTCCAGTACTTTCCGATAGGCGGGTTTGGTCGTAAAAGAAAAAGACCAATCAAATCTGTTTTTGTGTTGTTTTTTTTCACTTGAGGGAGTTTATATTTTCATCCAATGAATTCATTCTGTTGTACTTTATTTTCACTGTGATCATGGGATCTTTGTTTCTATTCTGCACTTGGCACCAGTTGTACCGGGACAATTATCTTACCCGCTTTCAGTGCTACAGAACAAAGTATTACGAATATTTGCTGACTAGCCACAATGAGGTATAGCATGTTCTTACAAATGTCCGACACTCGGATAATGGTAGCGAGTGAAGTGAGCGGACTGGAATTTCGGAAAGGTTCCAACCCGTCAAGCAGAAATGTCTTCTTTTCTCTCACTCTACCAAAGTTTCGCGTCAAATAAAAAATTATAAACAAAAAAGCGGAGCTTTGGGAGGGGTTTGAACCCCCGTCGGTGCGCCACTGTCCCTGCCGCCGCTTTTGCGTGTGTATCTTATCGTTATGGGGGTGTCGGAAGTACTGGAACGATCTGCTAATACCTTTCTTTGTCTCCGTCGAATCGCAGCGTTGCTCGGACTAAAAGTGAAACGAAATATAATTACAGAGCTGATTCGGCGCCACGCTGTGCGTGTGAACCGGCCTTTAACGCCACCAAAATCCCAGACGATGGCGTCATTGGTATTCGATTTCACAGCGGAGCTGTTAAGGGCTAGTTTCCCCTGTTTCGCGTCCGTGGATAAATAAACCTCGACACAACCCTCTGGAAGAGATACCGCCATCTAGCGCGACGGCGGCAACCAGACAACCGGCTTGTCAGTTGTCTGGTTGCCGACGTCGCTCATAGATGGCGGCACATAGTACAGCTCCGCTGTTCTTCCTTCTTCACCAGAGTGGGAAGGTTGAATGTTTTTTTCTTTTGTCCCAGAAATTGGGTTTTTCGGAAAACGTTCGAGCAGCCTGCCCCAGTGCAGTGGACCAATGGACAACCACGGCCTCGATGGCGTCGGTGCACGTCAATGGTTTCCCTCCGCCAATCGTCGTCGGAGCTGAGCGCCACTGCGCCAGCCCGTGGCCGTCTCGCTGAGGGGAGGCATGGACGACGAGCATCTCGAGCGTCACTTCGCTCATCATCGACATGGAAAACGAGCTCCGTCACACGCGGCGTGGATTCGACGCTGGACACGTCAACCAGCCTCGTGGAATACCTCTGGGACCAAGACGACAAGGACGCTTAGCGCGGTCTGCCGACAGAAAACCTATTATTCGACGCTGTATGACAACGGGCATCAACAGTCCACTGAGTTTAGATACATAGGGATTCAATAAATTAATTTTTGTTCTTACCATAGAAAAGAAAATGTTGCGCGTCTGTCTCCAGATAAGACCTTATGCTAGCTGCCTCAATGCAGCTAGCATTGAGCTCTATCCTACTATCCTTCCAATCGAAGCCAATCAGAGCTCGGCGTTTTGATGTCACCTCAACCACTGCCCTAGAAGCAGACAAACTTGCGCCCGGATATAAAAAAGTGAACCAGCGAGTCATTTCTCGGTATTGCTGCCCACACGGCCTGCGGGACCTGCACATGCGCAGGAACCTGTTTTCAGAGGAGTGAAAAAGAATATTTGGTGTGTTCCATCGTGTGTCATTTTTGGACCAACCTAACTTCTGGCGTCACATTTCTGTTTGAATAAGTGTACTGCGGACGAAAATATATGTATACCACGATTCCTGTTCAACTGATATCACAGTGGGTCACTGCTTCCATTTCGTTGCTCCTATGTTGTTGTTTTTTGTATTTTTTTTTCTGGTTTTGTCTGTCGACTTGGCTGCCGCTTTCATCTTGCGAGCCGGGGCCGACTTGTTGAAACTGAATTCTTCCACACGACAGCCTCTCTAAAATCACCGACAGAAAAATAGTGCGCGCTCACGTATATCACCTCCAGCGGCGATTGCATGCAGCCTTCACGTGCCAGTGCCGATGCTTTCAAGGAGTCTCTCTCGGATGAGTTAGGTTCATACCGCATAATCACCAGGTCACGAATAATGCGACACAAATTTCAGGAGCAGCACAGGCGCACACTTGGGATAACATGTTGCATGCTTTCGCATCGTAGAACAGTAATTGTCATTGTAAACGGTTCGTTTTACATTGGATAGATGTACCTTTTGGGTACTTGTTTAGTATATCTATTTGGACATATTTGGCGCCCACTAAGAGTTACGAGAAAGAAATAAAAGCTGAAAAGATGCACGCTTGCAGAAAACTTTGGGGCATGATAGCGCTGTGTCTATCTTTGGGGATATTGGTAGAAAACCTCGCCCGACATTTGATACCGGTGGCCAAAGTTCACCAGCGAGAAGGTTCCGCCAAAGAGGGGCCCCCGTCCGGGCCCTCAACCGGTTTTTATTCTTCTCCCGAGAGAGCCGAGAGAACAATAGTGAGCGGCTCTCGGCGGCAAGCCGGCCAGAGCAACACTCAACGTCTCCTCATCTAGAGGACCCCAGGGGGAGAGATCGCTGAAAAGATGTTGCTAGTAATGAAGATATATTTCACTGAGTTCGTTCGTTTCCCCAAAATAACAACATTGTCAATTCGATTTAAATAAAAATCCTGTGTTTTGTACCTTTTTCTTTTTTTCTCGTGTCTCAGTGTTCGAATACTATCGTTTTCCAACCAGCTCGTCTCAATAATTGCCCTCTTCGTTGATAAATAAAATAAAAATAAAAATAAAAAGACAGATTACCTAATGAAGTCAGACCGAAACCGGACTCCGGAAGTCTGTTTCCGTCTCCGTGACACGCGTGTTCAGAAATTTATTAAAAATTAACGTATTGTTACTTTGGAACTCTGGGTGGTCATAGATTATGTTTTATGGCTTGTGTCACTTCTACTAATGAAAAGGTGCCCCAGACCGCTTCATATGCTCCTAAAATATTATCAGTGCTGTATTGTCGTGGCGCTTAACTTGGGTTCTGTGTCGTCATCGCCGCATATACATAATATCAAGAGATTGTGCATAATAAATGATAAGATAATAATACTGGATTTGTTTTCGAGGTATTCTAGACACGGACCGACGATGAGAATCAAGCTTTTAATAAGGCCGGTTTAACGGAAACGTTTTCCGTCAAACATGTGCAACCAACTCGCCTATTTTTCCAGCATTTTTACCATTTCACCATTTTAATGATATAACATTTCACCATTTAATATTAAATATTTAATAATATTTAATATATTTTTAATATTTTTTTAATAGAGAAAACAACAACATAGTTTTTGTTAACTCTTTCTCGATATACCACTACCATACAAGCGGGGGCTAGAAAAGGAAATGTAAAAGAAAATTTAAAACATCTGTCTAAAATTTGCCAGATTTTCAAAATTCTCGTTTATTTAGGGTGCGTGTAATGTTCGCTATATATTTCTTACAACAGTGAGTTAATTATAAAGCTGAAGATTATCAGAGGAAGTATAGTAAAGGTGCAGGCGAGCTGGTGAATATTAACGCATGTGGATTTCACCTGAGACGGGTAGAAAGGGAACATGAAAACGTGATTGAAAATAAATAGGGCGCATGCAAATAGGAAGCCAAATATATTAAACTTCCTAAAATAAAATCGCATAAAAAATCAATTATTAAAGTGCCCAAAAAGTTACATTGAACGCGTTAAAAAAACAAAAAAACTAAAACACCTTAAAAAAAAAAGCTAGGGGCGATTTTTGCATTTTTAGAAAAAGAGGGTCACTACACTCTAAAAAAAGAGCCCGTGCGTCCACTTTCCGCACAACACTCGGAGAGCTAATCAGCGCAACTTACGGAGGCAATTCAGCGAATGACGATGCCAGAAACATATATGTTTAGACCAAAAACGCAGACTGAGTTGTGACATTAACCAACGCAAAACGTCACGCTTCGCATTGCTGTTTTGGTCTAAACATATGTTTCGGCATCGTCATTCGCTGAATCGCCTCCGTATAGTTGCGCTGATTGGCTCTCCGAGTGTCGCGGGAAAGTGGACGCACGGGCTCTTTTTTAGAGTGTATATAGTCCTCCCTAAAGCTAAGGAACGCTCTCGACACATACATATATTCCATCAGAAAGAGAAAAACCTTTGTCCTGAAAGCAGGGGAGCAAAGTTCCTCATCTCATGCGGCCCCGAATCGGGCGAACGAGCTCAGTAAGAACTTAGCGAGGACGCTACGTCATTTACCACGGGGCGGAGGAGCGGCGTCTAAAGAGTAACACGAGCTTTCCGCGAGGTGTATTTATTTCCGAAGCCGGCTCCACGCAGGTAAGAAAGGCGTTTCTAAAGCAGTCACTCAGTCAGTCTTCTCATTGTCAGCACTGATGTTAAATGGAGACAAGCAGTACCCAGTTACTTCTCGCACTTTACGTCTTACTTTTGCTGTTCCTCGAGTCACAATTCCTTCGTCAACCGCACATCACGGAGGAGTGGTAAACCAAATTCAAAGCAGCCTTTGCACTGTCACGGTAATCAGAAATAATGGCGAAGCGTGAAAGAAAGTTAAATCGCTTGCCACCAGATGGCGGGGTCACGCAGACTAATTGTATATGATACAGGTAAGGCAATATCAGAAAGGCTGGCTGTAATGAAGCATGAGGCACTTTGGAATTATAACAGGTATGAGGTGGTGAGAGTTGAGATCAAAAGGGGTCGCGGTGCCTGGTTTAGCTTTTGGAAACGCAGTGCTATGCATGAAATCCGAAGTGCATGCAAGACTAGAAATAAAACAGCGAGGAGTAGGTAGACTGGCTTTGGGGGCACATTGCAAAACGCCAAACCAGGGAGTGCAAGGAGACATGGGATGGGCGTCATTTGAGGGCAGAGGAAGCTGCGAGCAAGATAGAATTTGAGGATCGGTTGAGGCAAAATGGATGGGGAGCAATGGGCACGAAAGGTTTTCAGCTTTTTATACATGAGGAGTATAGACACAAAGTGGAGACAGCGCACTAGGAAATTAAGAGGAAAGTTTTTAGGCTATAGTGGGGTTACGGAAGAGCAGGTCTCCGTTAAGAAGAAAGTTAAGGCCACAGAAAGAGATCGGTGGCTAGAGGAATGCAGACAAAGAGGGCTCTGGAAAGCTATAGAATTAAACAAAACAGTTATTGCCAAAGAAAGCATTTATGATAATTCTAGGGGAAGCTCATTGTTGTTTGAGGCAAGGACAGGTGTTTTGCGAACCAGAACATACAGAGCGAAGTACCAGGAAATGGATACAGTGTGCGCTGCTTGTGGAGAGGTGGACGAGACAGCTGAGCACTTGATACTCTACTGTAAAGGGCTTCACCCTATGCCTACCGAAGACAACATAGATTTAATAAAGTCATTGGGTTTTAGAGACAGCGAAGGAAAAGTGGATTACAAGACAGTAGAGATTACCAAGCAAAGATTAAGTGAATGGTGGCAGAAAGCACGAGAAAACTAGGTATTTTCTTATTAACTGATGGCAAGGGGGTTTTATAGCCTCACTTTCTGTTCAGGGCAGAGTGTATATAGTTTTCACATTTAAATATTCTAAGCTTAAATGGTAAGACAAATTGGCTAGGTGGCGTAAGCTACCGCCCGATCCAAAGGGCTCAGCCGTATTCATCCATCCATCCATCCATCCATCCATCCATTGTAAGTAGCTAGGCTAGGTGACGCTAGGTACCGCCCGATTCATGTGCTACAAACAATATTTTTATTTGCTCACGTCACCATTACACTTCAGGCCCTCCGGGCACCTTTATTATACACACATGTAGATTTAAATACATCACGCATACTACAAGCATCAGCTGAACCATGAGTATAAAGGGAGGCTATGGCTGAACACATATATTGAGCGCATACAATAACCCGACAACTACGTCGGAAAAAAAATTGGTTTGCTCTTTATGTTTGAGGTACAGCCTTGATGGGAGATGCGCCTCAACGGGTAATCGGTCTCTTAGCTGTAGATGAGAAATTTAGCCAGTGCGGTACAACCGCTAACCTGGGGTTTTTAACGTGCATCACGCAGTAGTGATCACACGAACGCGTGCCGGTACGAAACTCATCCAGATCGAAACGGGCGGGGGCGGCGGGGATAACTACGTCGGAGCTCTGCGTTTCGCCTTTTATACTGGTCGTTTTAAAGGTACGAAATTTCTCGGTGACCACCTAAGCAATAAAAATATTCCCAACATGTTCATTTTTTCCAATAATGTCATACCTCTGAGGCAGTTTAAGCGGCTCAGGGATGAATCTCTTAGTAAAAAAGTAAACGCTCATGCCGTAATTATTTGAAAGCCAATAAATCAAGCCGCTCCACGGCGGTTCCGAGCGACGTGTTTGCTATCCCGCACGGCATGTCGTAGCCAGTATTTCTATTGTAGTGCTTGCTTCTATTTGTGCTGTTTGCGTGCGGCTGCAATTGTCGTCTTGAATTCGCTTTAACCTGAGTGGACTCTTCGCTTCCACTCAGGTGGAAGCGAAGCTTTACGGGCAGCGAAATCGCTTTTCGATCAACTTGAATGCAGTTAAAACCGTGACTTGCGACAGGTTCTCTCTCTCCCTTTCTTTCTCAAAGACTTTTTTTTTGTGTACGCTGAACAAGTTTAGAAAAACGTTATAAGATAACGTACAAAATATTTCTTTAAAAAATCATACAGTATCTGTTTAAATATAGTTTGGCAAGCGCGCGCCCTTCAGTGCTACCCATTCTATACTCGCTGACAACTTTCTGTAGCATTTCAGAAGAAGTGAAAAGCAGTTTTGTGAAATGGGCACCCCCATTCCATTACAACTTCATTCCGGGGAATCAGTTTCCGACAATTCCATTTCTTTCAACTCCTAGGAATGGAGACACTGGACCCATTTCCATTCCTGGAATCTCTGTCCTTCCACTCCAATCATTCCTAAGCATAAAAAATCCCTTGACATCTACATTGTGTTACCGGAAGAAAGCGGCATACAGCTGAGGTTATCAAACGCAGACAACTGTAAAAGTGTGCAAAATGGTTCCCCAAAGCCGTCATTTATCTACTAAGCCGAATGGTAATCGCACAAAGCGCTTCGGGGCACTTGGTGTCACTGAGGACATCGATCGCACCAGTCAAGCTTAAAGGCTCGCAATAGACGCCAGAAATTTAAACCACCGATTTTCTTCGCAAACAGATCACATTGTCAGCGCGTTGTTTGTTTCATAAGACCTTAAAATGTTATGTTCATGTGTGGCGCAAGAAGAAGCTATCTTGCTCTCTGCTTCAAATATCTGCACAACAACATGGATAGTACGCTTTCACTGTCCAGAGCATGCCGAAGCGATGCCGCGTCTGTCATCATGCACTGCTGCAAGCACACAGGACCACTGACAAAGTGCAATCGCTGTATGGTGCTGCCAGTGCCAGCACGAAGGACTGTAGGGCCATATTATGGAACCTGCTTTAGGGGTACTGAACCAAACATCGCAGTGTCCATAATATGTTACGCACGATCTTACCCCGGGCAAGCGTCCGCTGGTGGTGCGCGAGCACACGCAACGAAATTGGCGTCATATATAGACAAGGGTGCAAGCATGGCGCCACTGGCGCTAGCCAGGGGCGTGTAGGGCGTGCAACGTGCCCGTGGGCGCTGCGTTGAGCAACGCCTAGGCAAGTCGCGCAGAGCGTGCTGCCCGAGGGCGAAACATGGCGGCGGCTGCGAGGTGCGAAATCCCATTGCCTGCAAGGTCGTCTATAGGCGATCTAGTTACGCCACTGAATAACGACAGGCTTTTCATCCTTACACTTAAAGCTATACGTGCTTCTTAGACCAATTAATCGCCTATCTTTTACACCAGACCCCACTGTGAAATGAAAAGCCAGTCTTTATTCTTTTTTTTTCCCGGAGCCCACATATTTCACTGTTTAAGCGTGAACGCTGACTCGTGGGAAGATCGTACGCCAATTATTATAGAACACCATGTGATGCTTAGTTCAGCATCCCTTCAGAACGCATGCTGTACGATTCTGGCGATTTTTCATATTCCATAGACCGATCTCATGAAGCGCTCGGCGCACGCTTGAATCCTGCACATATCTTTAGTTCGCAGGGGCCAGGTGGCAATTTTAAAGTTCCCTCGATGCATTAGGCGGCAGCGGGGGCGTAGCCAAACCAGCTGGCGAGATCAATCATTTCAATAGACCGATCTCGCTAAGCGTTTGGCGCGTGCGTGACGCCGACATAACTTTAGTTCGCATGAGACAGACGGCAGGTGCACTATAGAAGGCTCGTGCTGTCTCGTGCTCGTACGCGCGCAGAGCTCCAGCGAGGATGTCGCACGTGCAGAAAGACTCAAGTTCCTCGATGCACTGGGGCAGCGGTGGCGCGCAGTCAAACTGGCTGGTGAGATTGGTCTATCGTTTATTTGTTTTCCACGCAAGTATTAGTACATCTGCTTGGTTAAAGCTACATGCTAATTACGCATGGTTACAACAGCGGCTTTGTCGCTTCTCGCGGCATCGAGAACGACGATTGTTCCTCTACAACGTGAGTTTTATAAATTCAAAATTAAGAGCATATCAGCAAAAAATAAAATTTATTTCTTTTACAAAAACATAACTTTTGTTTTAGTTCAGAATCATTTTATCCAAATTTATTTTTTACTACATTTCCCAGACATGAAATGTAGTAAAAAATAAATTTGTGATAAAGATGCATCTCAACTGAAAAAAAAGTTAAATTTTGTAAAAAATAAATAAATTTTATTTTTGTTGATATGCTCTTAATTTTTGGAATTTGCATAAAACTCATGTAGCAAGAAAAACATTGTGAAAAGGCGGTGGCGTACCACATCAAATTTAGGTGCGTGCCTAATTACGCTAATAGTATGCCCTCTTGCACTACAAAATACAATCATCCAGCAATCATCGAAAGACGCCATTTTGGGTCCAAATAGGAGCTCCAAAAAGAAGAGACTTTCACATTTATTCATTCTATTTAGTCAACATAAATTTGGGTGTTAGCTGCAATATCTTTTTTTGTTTTGTTCTCATATAACTAATAATTGAATTGCATGTGTTAAATTTTCAAAGTCTCGTGGTTTCGTTTTATTAAAGGGCCCCGCAATCATAATTAAGCGTCTACCTTTTTTGCGGTTTCCACGTCTCTTGGGGTTCGGGCAAGCCAGCGGGCACGGAGAGAGTCACTAAATATCAGTGCGTCATATTTTAACCGGACGACGCGGAAACCTCCTCCACCGACGGGGGCGACCCGCGGTACCGAAAGCGCGCGTAATGTGACGTCTTAGGTCCTGGGCTTACTACTGGTCAGAGCCGCTAAAAGCTTCTTTTTAGTCGAAATACAAAATATAAGTGGCGCGAACCGTTTCAATTATTTATAAAAGTAGTTTTTGTTCAGTATTTGAGATCAGAAAAGAAACAAATGCAGTTTATAAAGTACGGAAACAAGAAATGATCCGTCGACATACCCGCCACCAATCGGTGGAAAAGGCGGCGCCTACTAGAAAGGAGTAGTGGGATCAGGCGCCGACACGGAAAGGTCCCGGATGTACGCGGCGGCGCTGCGGCCGTAGGGACCGAAGGACCCGGCCGGCTCTGAGCGTTCCCAAGGCCTTCGGTGAGCAGCTTTGTCTGGCGGTTTGGCCGTTTCGCGGTATGGCAGCGCGAAGTGGCTCCCATTCTGAACTGATCTTTACCCCGTGTTTGCTGTCGTTTGTGGCCAATGAAGTGTCATGCCGAATTTGTGTTTAATCGCGCAGCAAATGCAATGAGAGCCGCTCTAGCTGCCCGCTACATACAGCCTATCCAGAACACGCTTTAGTGGCGCCCTCTCGCGCCGTCGACACGGAGTACGGCAGCCGTGAGCGCTCGCTCAGCTCACTCACCCCTCGTCTAGTTCACGGCCACTCAAGCAACCAAGGACGTCATGAAGGAGGTTATTTTTTGCTTGTTTTTGTAATTTTAATTTGCCTATAACTTCTAAAATAAATCGAAATTCGAGAAAAGAAAAGTGTCATTAAGTTACTACGTTCAGTGCGCTCAGGTTTGGTGCAAATTAAAAATTAGTAAAAAAGCCATTGCAGGGGCCCTTTAAGCCTACTGCATCTTCCAGTTTATGCAAAAATGGCCATATTGAGAGCCAGTAAAAGCAGTGTGGGCAACGGTTCCCGGAACTTTCGAAATAGCCATAAGTTCAATCCTCCTCATCCGTTTAACATATCAAAAAGAAATAAAAAGGTACCCTATGTTGTTGCTGAGAAATTATTTTTTAAAGATGAGCCTCTCCGACCATGCCTCCAGCCAGGCGCCCGTCATCGAAGCTGGCAAACGCACGCCGGCGTTTGCCAGCGAGGCGTCAATGGTATGAGACTCCGCCGCAAGGCCTTCAACGCTCTTCTGAAAACAAGCTTTATTCAGTTGAAGCGGACATTATCCTGACTTTCATACATCCGTATCCTCTGTACGTTACTAGTCATTCTGAGCTTCATTTCGCTCTACTGCGCTTAGGTAACTGCCGACGAGACACAGATATAAAAACAGTGTCGGCACCGAATAGCGTCTTACATCGATTGACTGAAGTGATAGCTGGTGATCCTCAGTGCCGGTGTCTCGCCTTCTGAGTTTCTACCCACTATGCATTTCTTCAACAGAGTCAATCACGAGCTCGACGTTGTCGACAGTTCACCAGTAACCTCTGTCAAAAGAAGCAGACGTACCTTGCTCATTGTGTCTCAACGATTGTTACGGTGAATGTCAGAACGACGCCGACCTCGTGATTGGCTCCGGCTATTGCGATGTAATGAGGCACGCGTATGAATGCTAGATAGCCTCGAGGTAGTCACACGCATTCTTTTGCTTCGATCGGCCACATGATGGACTCTGGCGCGTTACTGACGATCGATCGCACGCCTGCCTGTCGCTAAGAAGCGTGACGGACTAGTGGCTCCGCATGTACACTGGGCAGAAGGCAGTGAGAAGGGGCAGAAGTAGGAGAAAAGGGGGGGGGGGGGGGAGTGAGAGCCAATCGTGTACGCGCGCTGGACGCATTCGTCACCAAAACCAACAGACGCTACTGGACGAAAAGGAGAGCTCTCCTTTTCACGGTCCTGCTACTTTTCGTCCAATAGCGTCCCCTGCTAATATTCGCACAGTCCGAGTCACTCGGACGCCGCACGATCGGCGAACTGCACATCCGAACGCGTTTCCTTTTGTTTCTTCGAGCCGCCGCACGCGCTAGAGAGCGCGACGAGCGGCAACAAAACATAAAAGCTACCGGCGCATCCGCGAAGCAGGAGTTGCCTCTACTAACCCTCATCCTCTACACTACGCCGTTGCCGTGTGCCGTGTGCAGAAATGTTTACAGGCGCCAAGTGACGTAAGAGGAACGCACGTGGGTTGACCGCGTGGCGCTGTCGTCGCCATATTCGCACTCCGCTTGCTGTGGGTTGGCTGGCGGCGACGGTGAAGTCAAGTGTGGTGCGCTCGCAAGCTTCGGGGCTCGGCGGGGACGCTACAGCGCGATCACCGATTCCTTTTCCTTCGAGATACGTCGGAAAAATGAGCGATGAAGAGAGGGACGTGGACATAGAAAGCGACGTGAGTACGGCGTGACCGCGGAAAAAGCATCATCCCTTCGGCGCTCGGTCGGCGAAGCCGCTCTGACGCTTCGGAAGTGACCGCTTTTCTAGTCACGGCGGAGTGTTTTGCTCGTAATTTGCCCCCGATCCAATGGAATCATGCCGTCGCTGGTTTGGTGGTCCAAAGAAACGCTCCTGTGTTTTTGGCCCATCCAACCATGCTTCGCTGGATCCAGCATGGGATCGCACGGGCAGGTGATCTTGCTACGCGCTGGTGGTGGCCTTTTCTTTTTCTTTTTGTGCTTTGTACACCCATGTAGCCCGAGGACCTAACGTTTAATTTTTTCTTTTCGCTGCAGGGTGAAGAGGTAAGCCCGCCTAACGTGTGGACGGTACTTGCCGGGTACGGCGCTGTTTTTTGGGACGGCCTGAAACCACTGAAATCCGGTACTGGATCTGCATTCTTGTCACTCGCTTGGACGAAAAGAAAAAAAAAGCGATACCATCCGATTCAAGATGGCAGCCACCGTGATGGCAGCCATGTGTGTTCTCACGTGACTGGCTGCTACCGTTGGCATCGGTTGGGTGCTCGTGCAGATTAGCGATGATCCACTGTGTCCTCGCGCTGTTTTTATGTCGCGTTTCTCTGCTCTCGAGTCTGCGCCGATCGATTGTGACAACGCACCGTAGACTCCGCCGACGTTAGGTGCGGCCTGCTACTGTTGTAGCGCGGTGACGGGCAGTGCCCGTATGTTGCTCTCAGCTGGCGTCCATGCCTCCCCTCTCCCTGCTGTTTTTGTTATGTTATCCTAATCGGCGAACACGTTATGTACTCGTTTCTCTTCGCGTGTGGACGCGGGCTTTAGACTCGTGCGGCGTAAATCTAAGTAACCTTTTTTTTTCCTTTTTTTTTGCTGTTCTTGGTTTAGAATGTAGGGCTGTTCTCACCCCGCGCCTAAAAATACGGCGGCGATGGCTTCGACCTTCACGCAGTGCCCGCTTACGCAACGGTCTCTACCGGTTGTTTTCAGTTTCGCCGTCTTATCTCATGGATCTCTCAGATAAAAAGACATGAAAACGGGTACGCAGTTGGTTTTTGCGCCCGCTGATCAGCGAACGCCTCGCGCCATGCAGTCTACCCGGCCAAAAATTGTGGCGGGAGAAGAACGGGACCTTATTTTTTTATTTGTTTATGATTTAGTTTAATTTGTGCGCATAAAGAAAAATATGAAACTTAAAAACCAGTTTTGTTTGTAGTTTGAATGGTGGAGGTTGCAGATTGATTTAGTTTAAAAATCCGGGACGCTACCATCTTCAAGATGCAGGTCTGAACGCATCTGCGATATATATGTATATGTATATATATATATACATATATATATATATATATATATATATATGTATGTATGTATATGTATCCGATTTACTGAATCTTTTGCTGGTTATATACCTTCGGTACTCCACGGACAGATAGAGACCTCACGATGGTGGTCATGCATGCTAGCTGGTAGTCGTGCTCTAGTTTCAATTTTAATACTTATTAATCACTTTCAAGCTTGCTACAGTATACACTTTTGAACCTGAGGCTGCCGTGGAAGCTTGCGTTTTTGTGTGGGCAGAAATTGTCCAGTGGGTTCTGAAAGCTGTGACATTTATGCCTGCCACTATTATAAGCAAAAAAATGTGCTACATACAAAGGTGATGGCTGTAATATATCTAGCACACACTTACTTTCCTTGCCTACTGTAGTTCAGTTGCAGCACGCTGGAAACTATTTATTTTTTCAAGGGCAAATGATAACTTTGAGCCTCAGTTAAGTGCAAGTAGCAGATGTCTGCTCCATTTTATCAATTTCAGTTCAGGGCAACGACGTGCTCACCGTGAATTAAGTTTCTTTTTTTTTTATCACATGTAGGACCTGCTCTTTCTGTTCTCTGGAGTCATCATTTTTAGTTTGTCTTTGTTACGGTGGATAGATAGATGAATAATAATGGCTAACCTTTTATAACGGGCTGTAGCTTGTGCCACCTAACCCTAAAAAACAGAAACCTGATTTCCCTTTCCCCCCCAAGCCAATGCATTTCGGTAACTATCACCAGGCCATGAGGGTGAGTGCCAGGTATACCTTTTTGGAAATTAGGCAAAAAAACAACAACAAAAACTAAGTACATCACTCTGTGGCGAGGGAGTCACCAACTTTTCCCTTGTTAGCTTCTCGCACCAGTCTTCTCAATCTTCTTTTTGAAAGTGTATTTATCATCCATTCTTCCATTCTCGTCTGCAAACCCGAGTGTCTCCAGCCAAATCCGTCGCCCCTCCCGAGATGGGCAAGAGCAAGCCCTGTGCACCTCTACGTCACATGTGTATTAAACAACAGTTGTTAGTTCTGCGCCGTCCGGTCGTGTGTGTGTCTTTACCCTTGTCCAAGCTTTTAGCCGCTGTTCCTTCCCAAGATGTTCACCACATGTTCTATTGTCTCGTCTTCCCCCTGGCATATGGCACACTGCATATTCATTTCCTCATAGCTTTGTCCTATATGTCCTAGTCCTCAGCTAGCCTCAAATAATCAGAGCTCCCTGGTGAATTATCATATCAATGTTCCTTCCATATTTCCTGTTTTGGTCCTCCTATCCATAGTTAAAGCTGATTTTCTCTGCATTCTTTCCTCCCACATCTTTCAGCTTTTATTTCCTTTTTCACAGAGGTAGTCTGTTCTGTTCCTGCACTTGACTGTTGGTATTTGAATTTCAGTTTTCAGGCTCAGTTTGTCCAATTAGTGTTTAGACTTTTCATGTATAGATGCTTATATACCTTTCTCGCCCATCGTGTACCTTAAGTTGTGTCTAGCCTTTGTTCAAATTTCAACTCGCTGATCGCCTCTCTAGCCTCGAAAGATGCTCAGCCCATGTCTCCCTGCACTCCTTCATTTGGTGTATTGCCATGCGCCCCCAGTGCCTGTCTGCCGATGCTCCTCTGCTGCGTCTCTAAGCTCAACTGGACCTAAGATTTCACGCATAATACCACGGTGCCAAACGCCATCCCAGCACCACCATTTCTTTTAATATTTTCCTAACATTTTTCTATCTATTGTAACTCACAAATGTCCCATGTGGCCTGCACAAAATTGTCTATTATGCCTTTTTTTTTTGTTCCCTCGTGGTGGTTGAATTAAAAATGACAGTACAATGCTTTGCATCCGCTTGAATGGCTTACGAACATGGCTGGAGCCTCTGAATCGGGCGGTGGCCAATTCAAAAGTGGCTGAATTTCCACACCGAAAGTGTTCTTCAATCTCAACCAACTTAGGGATTTCTTCTTTTTTTTTTAGATTGATTTTTTTTTTGTGGTTTAGCATAGCAATTTGAAATGAATAAAAACAACTCCTCGACATTTCACAACGCTTGGTCTGTTTAACATAACAAAATGTAACAACCTCAACGTAGTTACATTGGCGTCGCACTAAATATATATATATTTTTTAAATCTAAAGTTGGGCATGCGAACAACAAGAAAAAACAGGATGAGAAAAAAATGAAAGCCGTTTACAACTCCCTGTAACGCCGAATTAGAGCGCAGCTCTTGAGGAGAAGGGGAAGGCACGGGGGTGGGTTACGTGGCTTGGGGGTCATGTGACCTCGAGGGGTAGAGGCGGAGAAAATTTTCCACGCTAAATTTAGCGGGGAAAATTTTCCCTAGATTTATCGGGAAAATTTTTCAGCTAAATTTAGCGGGGAAAATTTGCCGCTAGATTTACTGGAGAAAATTTTCCGCTAGATTTAGCGGGGAAATTCACCCTTCATGCACCGCGCGGTTACGCCGACGAGCGACGGCAACGCCGCTCAAGCCGGAAACGGGCGCCTAAGAGCTGCGCTCTAAAAGAGAATGTATTCCTTGAAATAAGCTACATGTAGTGACCGTCTACTTGGAATGGAGAGCGTGCTTGTTAGGCCAGATAACTATATGCAACCAGCCTCTTCTGCATTCATGTATTAAACTATAGACATTAATGCGAGCGGATGCCGGCTGGTGGGCATCCGCTTGTAAAGACTGTGTAGAGTCTGAGTACGAAGGCCACGTTAGTCATACAAAAACTGTCTGTAGATGCGTTAGAATCGTACACGTATGAAGCAAACATGCTCGGGCGTGTCCATAGATAATTCTGTCGTCGCATCTGCTCCTAACACCGCCTATTGTATGATGTACGAGTGGCAAGATTACGTTGGATGAGTACGCGTCATTTTTGTGCCGGTTCGGTGTTTGTGTGCCGTCTGTTGCGATGGACGTGGCGGTGTTTGTCGCTGCAGGCGGACAAGAGGGCGCACCACAACGCTCTGGAGCGCCGGCGTCGGGACCACATCAAGTACAGCTTCAGCAGCCTCCGGGACGCCGTGCCCTCACTCCAGGGAGAGAAGGTGCGTTTCCTCTCCTTCCTCCTCAGCCCGTGGCACCGTCTGGCCTAGAGCCACCGATTGAGCGACGCTCAAGGCTACGCGCTCGCTTCTCAAACCCTCTCTGGGATCTCTTGATAGCTATAGGACGCTTTTATTTTTTGCTCATTTCGTTAGTCCTTTCTTGGCTCGAAAAACTTTTGACGATGTCATAAACTACCCTCGTAGAGGGTGCATACATTTGATAGCTCAAAACCTTTGCTCTAGGGAAATGCAGTTTCAGAGGCACTTCATAGATGGCACCATCTCTAGTGTTCTCTCGTCGTAAGAAATGGCAAGAGCTTGCTCCTAAGCGAACGCGGGACCGGGTGCAGTTTGCGGTAGGTATCGTTTGAATGTGCTGACTTCATGAGCTTTAGATGGGTGTCGGGTAGCTCTGGAGATTTTGTCATTTTGATCTCTGGCAAACTGTTTTAACATTCCCCAGAACATGTTTTCTGCGATTTCGGATAGCTGGCAGCATGATTTTGGGCACCAGGGTGGCCAACGTGTCGGCACTCTGAAGCGTAGCTTATGAAGTGGCTCTAGTCCAGCCGGTTCCTCTAATTTTGGCCCGCTGCTGCGTCTCCTGTTAAACCCAGCCTTGACAGAAAGCAATACTATACAAGCATTTTGATATTTTTTACGTAAGATTATAGTGACGGACAAAACAAGAGCAGAGTGTCTGGGACGCCCATGCATTGGTTGCTCGTGCTTTGTCTGCACGTGCATGCTCGGAACTCGCGACAGTACAGCTGAAAGACTGCACCACCCTTCTTGTGATTATTGTGATGTCTCAAGGTTACGCTGTTAGAGGAGCATAACAGAGGACGAAAACTGGACAACCTTAGCATTGTAACTTAACCAGCACGCTCCATTTCCACGAGGTATAGCTTTTCTTTATCATCAAATGCTGTCAAATGTTGTATTGCTTTCTGCAAATAGATGAGCTGCAATGTTTACGGAGGTATGTGTGGAGCAAGATGGGGAAATGTTGTCTTGGTGTTGCACATGCTTAGGTGCACCTGGGCTTAAAGGAAAGCTAAGGCACTTTCAAGAAGCAGACTTCTATAGCTTTTTGTCCCGTGAACTCAGTTTTTGCACTTACCATGGGCAGAAAAAAACGTAAACTGCATTTATTTTGAAAAATACGTGCAGCAATTGCCTCCGGGCGTGCGGCAAGCCTTTGTGCCGCCTGTTATCTTTCTAGAGCATCTCGACGTCATCGACCCAGCTGATACGTCACTTTTACTCGTTTTTTTCTCCGCTCTCGCCCTTTCCTACTGTAGCGTAGCGCCGCAACGGGTGGGTCTATGTCTCAAAATTTTAATTTGCTATGACGACACTCGTATTAACAAAATCAAAATAAAACTTAAGGAAAAAAATTTTTAAGGTTACACCTTTTACCGTCTGTTAGAATTCAATATGTTACACCTTTTACTGTTAGTCAGAAGTCAAGGACCTCTTTAGCTTCCCTTTAGGTCTGTACCAAAGTTGGGAGGACACCAATGGTGCCAGGAAAGCCGGCTACACGAGCAAAGTGTTAAGGATATATATGTCTGTGTATAAAAACATTAAGTCTGTGTAAAGCAAAACCTGTTATGATATGTCTATAAAACATGGTAGCTTGGCTTACCTGGCTGACATCAGTGTGGCAACGAGTGACCAATCGGAGAGCTACATTCTTTTCATCAGCAGACATTATTCTAACCATACTCTAGATAGATTAAATGACTCCCAGACCAGAAGGCTTCAATGAACATGTCTATATAGCTATAGACCGACGCGTTTCAACAAGCCCGCGTTTGCCCACACCAGGTGTGGATGCGCTGCGCAGATCGCGTGGAGTGAGCTCTGCGCTGCGCAGTGCTGCACGCACAGCTGCGTGACGTCAGGCAGTGTTGGTCTATAGACATTTTCTGTATCTGTCCAGCCACCAATAGGCATATCCGGTATAACTGACAAAAAAATACTAAAACGTTTGAACCTGTATCTAGTAAAAAAATAAGGGGGAGGCAAAACGATAATGTGTGACGGTTACGCTTATATCCTAAATGAATTCTGTTGGCGTGGCGACGACAAAACAATGTTTTCGCCCATACTGGAAGTGACGACAATTCAAGATGGCGGCACCCTTGAAGAAAGGGTCTATATATGCTGGTTAGGGACAGATTATTATGCACTTTAAGATTAACACATGTCTGCTGGTCAGATTTCATGTGTTGGAGCACTCCCCTATTTCGGGGTTTGCTTGTATTTGTTGTCACGCAGTTATTTGGAATGACAGCTTGGTTTTAAATGGGGACTAGTTTTGGTTAATTGGGGGTGTCAGCATCACAAGTGTCTTTAGTGACTGGTCTGCAATTTTGGACGCATGAAACCTGCTCCTGTTGTTCCTCTGCCCATTTGAGAATGAGTAGCTGAGATGATGCCTGCCTTCTGTGGTGTGGGCTGTCTCCTTGGGCATGAGCGAGTGTTTTCCTGCACGGTGCAAGCCTCAAAGCCATCTTTTTTTATTATCTTGCTTTGTTGCAACGTCTCAAATTGTTGGGACTACCCACGTCCTCAATAGGCGAAACTTCACATGTTACTGCTGTTTGTCAGTATTTTTCAACTGGAATTTTTTTGGTTCCAGTGTCTAATTGTGTAACATGTACCCCCTGATAATTTGGGATTTGAGAGGGTTGGGGAACAACATTAGGATTAGTGTGTTGTCCTGAGCTTGCTGGTGGCATTGTGTGAAGTTTTGCAAAATTGTTTTTGCTGGGGTGGGAGAGTTCAGTGGCCATCTTTAAAGCCACTGCATATGGCAGCTCTAACTCCCAGAGTAACGACACTGTACAGAGGTCAGAGGTGCATGGCACCAGAGAGCAGTGATAACCTCCATTTTGGCGTTAATGATCACCGTGGCAGCTGGATGACTAGCGGCCCCTAGCATCCATCCTTAATCGCTTTGTTCGTTCAGGCGTGTTTGTTTGGGTCTTGGATGTGACGCGGTTATGCGAATACAGATACCGTATTTTCTGGACTACAAGTCGCACTTCCTTATATTCAGCCGTTTTCGCAAAAAATTTGGTATATAAGTCGCACCTCTTTGCTGTTCACGCAATTAATCAGGGAGTTTTAGAATGACGCACGCTAAAGCTTTGTGTACGCAAAGAATAGTGTCATAGCCACTGCACATGCGCCGAATGCTGGCCACGTTTTGCACTTTGCAAGTGATATTTTAGCGTATGCTATTTTTAGAAAATTGCATATGAATGCAAAGAGTCTTTGTGCTCCTCCAAGAAGGATTCGTGATGAGAAGTTGGATAAAGCCAAGACGAGCACAGTTAAAAAATGGCGGCTCCCAGGCACATGGCTGTGACCGCTTTGGTGGCGTCGTGAGCGCAACGTCGGCGGCATCCTTGTGACCGCGATTTCCAATACGGACGACGTTGCACTCGCTTTGGAAAACCCAGTAAGGTGGGCACCGACCAGCGGCAATTCGATGCTTGCGACTCTCAAACATTTCTTGGCAAAGGTATGGTGTGCGAAGGTCGGTACACGAGACCTCTCTTGGAGAGGCGACGCAAGTGGACATGACCGGTCCACCGCTCGCATCACATTCGCATCGCATCGCAGTTGCAGCATTTCGTGTGTGAAATAAAATTTTTACTATCTTGGTGGCGTTGCAAGCGTGAGATGCTAGGGCTTTTGCGTTGTGGTGGAGAAACGTTATTCTCAAACCCCCTTGCATAGCGTGCGCTAAAATTGCGTACATTATTCCAAAACTCCCTATTTTTCATTTTACGCGCAACGGTATCGCGAAATTGGAGTTTCGCACACGCTCGGTTGAGTTCACGCGTACCGCTTTGTCATGAAGTTCACGCGCAGGCAGATAGATAAATCTTGACACACTTCTTTCGGTACTGCAAAAGAAAGATAGCCACCAGAGCAGGGCAGATAAAAGCTGCTCATGAAACGAAAACTAATAAAGACGCGGGGAACTTTTCTGCAATGTGTGTGTACCAGCCCACTTTCCTTTCAGTGTTACTGGACCAAAGCAAAAGAATACGAAAGCATGGTTGAATTAGTCAATGTCAATCACATTCTGTAAAAGCTTTATTCTCACTGTCTTGCCTATCCACATTGAGCTGCTTCGAGGAAACCGTAAGATTTCTCACTTTCCGAGTCTGTTATGAAAAGTGTAGAGAAGTATGGCAACAGCAGTGCCTTCCCTGGAAGGGGCAACACCACCCACGGCTATAGTTACGGTGCTCTACGAAAGATAGCCCGCAAGGCATAAACAAAAAAACGCATGTAACTTGCATTGTTGTGTAAAATGCACCATGAAAAGTGGATTTAAAAAAAAACGCGACTTATACACCGGAAAATACGGTACTGATTATTGAACTTTGGCAGAGAAGCAGTTTGAGAACGAAGTCCGCTTCAAACTAAGTGCATTGGAAAGGGGTGTTTTTTTAGCATCTTCAGGGCGAAGAAAAGAGCAGACAATGCTGTGTACTCGGTTCACTTCTCAAGACAGGACAGTGGGTGGTCATGTGGCAAAAGATTAATGTATTACAGGTCCTGCGAGCACGTAGCTGCCACCTCCCTAATAGCTTAGCGGTGAATTGAGTACGGCTCTGTCTGAACTTGTCGGTAAGCTGTACAGTCTAGTCTGTTGTCACGATGTCTCGACTGTACCCTGCCGCAGGTTAAGGAAAGCGGGGCAAGCTCCTTCCACAGAGCCTTTTTCCACTAAAGTGGAAAGAGGCTTTGTGGGAAGCAGCTTGCCCTGCTTTTTATAACCTGCAACAGGGCATAGCTTCATTTGTCTCTTTGACGGTGCGCAATCTTCTCTGACGGATCGTGGCAAGGCTGCACAGGGAAAAGCGTGCTGTTACTCTGGGAGCTGACGTGCACAGAGGGGTTGTCCATGTTCATTCCCTTTCTTTGTACCACACCAACACTGTAGTCCGTGGTCGCTCGATGCTTGGCGGTGTGGTCTCTGAGTGTGATGTTTGCATTCTTTCTGGTTTGCCCTCAGAATGGCTCCTCCTCTTCAAAGACGGCGCCTAAGGTAGCACACCACCCCTTCCTCATTTGTTGCCACCTTCCTCACCAGGGGAAAGGGAAAGAGAGAAAGGCTCGTATGGCAGGGGTCTTGATGCAGAAGGCCCCGTTGCATGCCTCCTCATTTTCTCGAGAGATTTCATTGGTTGTCTTGGATTAGCAGAACCTGCACCCCCCATCTTTGAGAGAGGACGTTACGAATGTTACTAGTCTGTAGCTTCGGAAGGTGCTTCTTGCTCTACGAAGTGTCGTGTCTTGTGCGAGGTTATTCTGCCGACCGGATTAAGGTCCTCTTGTTTTGTATGCATGCCATATGAAGAGGGCAGTGAGTCCCTCTGTTACACCTTAATGCAAATAGTGGCACACCCTCTAAGCAATCAACCAACCGTGGGGAGCGTACTGTGTAACCTTTAGCGAAGTTCAGACAATGGTGTGTACTGCGAAGTTAAATGTGGCGTATTCGTAAGGGCCACTCGCCGGCCGGGCTATCCCACTTTGACAGTTGCATGATGAGATTACTTTGTATGTGTAGATGCCAGCTACTGACCTTTGGTATTGCATTGGAAGCTTGTGCCTGCAGTGTATCACAGCCGGTGCTGACGAGTAAATTCGTCCGTCTCATATTCTCACCCCCGTGCCACCGGAAAATCAAAAAGATGATGGTACTTTATTACCCGGTTCTTTGAGAGGACCACAGTTCTTGCATGAACAACAACTGGAAAGATATCAGAATTAGATGGTTACAGGGTGCACACTGAAACATGGTTTTTAGAAACATAGAAAGAAGTTGATGAAATGGGGTTCAAAGACAGTTGCTTACGGTTAATGGGGCCCGACTTCCCGAGATTGGAGGAGAGAGGCAGTGACATTTTTATGACACCATTGGGCAACAAATGGAGGGAGCAGCTTTCTGGACATGGTAAACACACCAGTTTGAGACCAGTTCCAGGCAGTTGGGTTGTGAAGGGTTGGGCGGGGGCGGCGGGCCTGGGGGGGAACTGAGGGCCTTTCTTTTTCCTCTCGGTGCCGGCCTTGCCGGTGGCGCAGGCCTCGCGCGCCCAGATTCTGAAGAAGGCGGCGGACTACATCCAGACGATGAGGCGGAAGAACACGGCCCACCTCCAGGACATCGAGGACCTGAAGCGGCAGAACAAGCTGCTCGAAGACCAAAGTGCGTCTCTCGCTTGCTCTTCTCTCTCTCTTACTATTCTGTCTCACTCTTCTCTCAAGGCCTCACTCTCGCACACATTGGTACTGCGTTTGTCATACTACAGTAGGCTCGCAATAATTCAAACTCTGATATTTCATACTTGTGGTTAATTCAAACAAATATTTAAATTTTGGTTGTCCCGCTATTTTTTTAATGTATTTATAAGCCACTTAATTCGTACAGTGTTTTCGTGTAATTCATACTTTTTGTTCTCGTGGCCCCGTTGAGTGTGCTTCTTTCCGAGCACCGGTGCACTGCGGAGAGGTGACACCCGCAAAGCTTGCTTCCTCGGGTGTTGCTTCTCCGCGGTGCACTGGTGCTCGGTGAGGAGCACACTCAACGAGGCTCAAGCGGGCACATATAGAGCTATGAAAACGGGCACCGCGCAAAAATTTACATAGAGACTTGCACAGACACTGTAACGTGGCGGCATGGTATAGGTCCACGTCACAGTGTCTGTGCAAGTTGCTATGAAACCTGCCGTCCAGTGCATTCTCATTGCTCATGTGCCCTGTAATAGTCCACATTAGACAACTTCTTGGCCCGATGAACAAATTTAATTTTGTTTTGAGTTGTCAGGTGCTGTTTAAACAGTCCACGATAACATTTTTCAGGGATAAATAAACTTGTCGTACATTTCGCAATTGTTTTATGTGTGGCATACCTGCTTATGATTTGTAGGCCTATGTAGAGGAAATCATCAAATATCTGCTTTTTATGTGTACCCATTCATATGGCAAATCATAATTTTATCTTGCACCATATTTAGATGAATTTCTGATAATTCAAACTTCTGATAATTCCAGACAAAATTTGTGACTTCCTGGGGTTTGAATTAATGAGAGTCTACTGCATGTCGATACTGTGTCAGTTCAGACAGTTGCATTTGAGAGTTATGCGCTGCGTTACGGCCATTTGTCACTGCTTGCTTGCGCAGTACGAGACTGGAATTCGCATGAAAACTACATTGTAACACTTTCTTCGCTTGAAGATTTTACTGCTGCACTTAACGACATAGTTTCTTAGACCACTTTTTGTTTGTTCATGTTTGTGTTTTTACATTGTATACCACTCCTGCTATGGCTTTCGGTGGAGGGATGCAGTAGAGTTCAATGAATATAGACACAATGGTGCATCTATTGGATAGCCCTGGCCCACTTGTGGTCTGCATGTATTTAAGTTTTTACACATCATTCTTTCACCATGTGCTTTGAATAATTCTGACAATGTTACGAGCAACCATTATCCGGAGGGGGTATTAAGATGGTTAAAGATGGATGGATAAAAAAATTGAGGAATGGGCATGCCATCTGGCAGTGGGCGAGGATTGCCCAATAGGTGGAGTCAGTGTGTTGCCTCACGTAAGCAGTCACAATGTAGCCTGTCACACTGAAATGCAGATGCCCAAACCAGCCTTTAACTCTAACCAATGTGTATAGTAGCACACGTCTTCTATGTTTCGTACAAAGTGTTGTGGCTGCGTAAATCCGATCTCGGAGGCATAGCGGAACATTACGACGTCTCTTGGGAGAAGCTTTTGCTTTCGTCGTGCGTTCATTCTTTTTTGGCAGGACGATTTCAGCTTTGTTGGTCAGTAGGAGAGTACTTTTCACGAAAGGACTGCAAGATAGCAAGGACAGGCGAATATGTCTGGACACAAACTGTTTGCCTTGTTTTCGGTGTGTAGCACAAAAGCAGCTAGACCAAGCCTATGCCGAGCTGAAGAGCAGGTCCGACAGATCTTCATTTGCAGTGTAATTCCTAAAGAATGTAGAATGCAGCGTTTGGGGGTGCTCTGTCCTAAACAGCCGACCCCTTAAAGAGAATTCATTGGTCTGACGAGGCGTCTGTCATTTGCAGTCCGTTCCCTAGAGAAGACCAAGGTGGCCAGCAGCGGCTACTCATCTGGATCCATGCTGGACTCTGTGAACATCAAGGGCGAGTCTATCTCGGCCTTCGACGGTGGCTCGGGCTCCGAGAGCTCCGAGGACACGGACAACTCTTCGCGGGGGTCCCGCAAGAAGCTCAAGACCAGCCCCAACTCAACCCCCTCCACTCTTAGGGGGAAGGGAGCGAGGCTACCTGTACGGAACGGACCCCCGCTTTGCCCTCGCACCACCAGTAACCACAAAGTGCCCCCCTGTCCCGCCATCGCCGGTAGTTTCCCTCCATCTGTGACTCGTAGACCAGTTGTGGTTGCCAGGGCCTGTCGGAGGACATGCGGCTCTGGTTGGACGTCGGCAGTGTGTTGCCAAGGCTGCGGATAACAGCAGATGTCCGGAAAGCAATCGAGTAGACCAATTACAGTTACTAAACACTTGATGTCCGCGGCCTGTCACCGATGGCTGCGTATGTCCAGGATTTAATTCGGGAAATCAGTCCCACTGATTATAGTCAGTCACAAATTAAGAAAAGTATTCAAGGGAAAGGAGGGCTGGAAAAGAGGAAGCAAACGGAATGCTGGAGAGGAAAGAAGGAAGCCTCCTCCTCCTCCTCAGCCTTCCTTTCCCTCAATAACTTTTCTTAACCGGGAAATGACTATAGAACCTACTGGAGGACTGGATGTCGGTTGTTCATCACCGCGACCATCACTGATGGTTGTGGATGACTAGGAACCACTTGCTCCTGGTTCCTAGTCATTCATGTCCATTGGTGCTTGTCCGTCGTAACGAATGCTTGCTCAGTCGTGACAAATAACGGCCTCTAGAATGCACCTCTTCGTTCTCTGGTACCGCATTACTGCGTTTCCTGCGATAACCTGCGTTTGGGGCTTTGGGTGTGCAGAAGTGCTGACCTCTTGTAGCTGGACGTCCGAGATATCTGTCCAAAGGTTGCTGTGTTGAGGTGACTGACAATGGTTACCGTTGGTTGTCAGTGGTTACCAGTGTTCCAGCGTTTGCGGGAGCCCCAGTTGTAGTCGAATCCCATTTATGACAACCTTTCGTAGCCGTTCCTTTGTCCATTGGCACTAACTAGTTTCCACTGATAGTTTGGACGGTTGACAGGGGATTACTTTTGTGGGCGTGGGTTTGCAGATACAGCTTTAAACTGGAACCAGTGACCGTGTCAGGCTTGTTGACGACACCCTGCAGCAAAGTGCGAGACTTGCGCTTGGGATGTTTTGCCTCCTTGCACTGAAACGTTTCACTTAAGGTCGCCAAGCGGCGGTGTGCACGAAACAGTGCATTTTTGTTCTGCCCTAGTTTAACTCGTCTACGGCTGTGCTCATTAGCAGCCTTATGTCGTCACTGGTTAGCGTGTACTGTACGTTGTGATTGGCGTGCATTTGTCTGAGAAATCTCGTTTGGACAGGGAGGTTTGGTGGAGCGTGGCTCAGTCCGTGGGGACGGAAGGTGTTTTTGGGGGAGAGGGGGACCGCCCCTTCACATTTTTATGGAGCGGCCAAAGCCGTTGACGTTTTAGGTATTTATATTTCGTGGCTGGTGGCTTTGGATACGTTGGGAGTGCCGACCCCGGCTGCGACTTCACCTTCTTTGCCTCTCTCTCGATTGTTTCTGAATTGATAAACATCTGCCTCCGTTTTTGTGGAGAGTAAGGGATTGTGCCACGGTCGCAGATGTGGCGTTTACACAATGGGGTACGAGAACTGGGGGTGACTGGAAGGAACGGACATTACGTAGTGCTGGTCTTGGCCTTGGATCCGCGGCCATCTCAGTACCTGCAACTTTATTTGGAGCGAGCGTAGCAGACTGCTATCTTCCTCTTTGCTTTGCCAGACGCTCGGATACATTGCATTATCTCAGATTCAGGACCGGCGGTGTGTCACCTTTGCCGCAATTTTAGAGGAACGCTCGTGGAGATTGCTCATTGTGCAACGTGGGTCGGCCTTTGAGTTTTAGGATAAAGACGAGACGTCACTTCTTTTCGCCATTTTGCCAACTTCTGCGTTGACCGAGATTGGGCGCGTACGAGAGCGTTGGGTTTGTTTTCAACAAGCTCCTCTAATTGGGTTACACAGGTTCAGCTGCGGTTCGATACAGGTCTCTGTGCGTGTGTTTTCCAACTTTTTGTGCCTTGCGGCATTCTTGTTAGCGGGAGGCCTGAAGCCTTTACATATGCACACTCGCTGTAATGCACCTGGGCTCCCTTGCCATTGGGCCGAACTAAGGTTGCTCGACGCAAGTTTGGAAACTTTGCATGCAGGTCATCTTCACCTTCCTTCGGCTGTCCGTGATAGAACGAAAGGACATTGTAGGGTTTGTTTTTGTGCAAACCCATATGTGCTCGAGTGACTGTGACCCTTTAGCAATGTTCCCCTTCAAAGTGAAAAAAGGAAAAGCTGTCTTTACCTTATGAATGTACAAAGAATGTTTTGGACAATTGCGACATACCGCGTTGGTACTGCCAAGCAATACAGCCCTAAAAACAGGAGAAATGGCGGTCATTGAAAGAAACAACTTGGAGTTTTCATTAAATAATTTTACAGTGTCTTTCTTTGGCAAACTATTGTAGTTTAAGAAAGTGCTGCATGCAGAGCCGTTTGAGAGAGTGCTTGTTGGTGACTTGATCAACAACTTGTATTCATCAATAGGATGAGCCTTCGATGTTCAAGCTGCATGGTGGAAGACTCCTGTGATATTATGCAGAAGCCTCTTTGGTATCACCAATTTTTTACCTCTACAACCGTGAGAGGGGCCACATTTTGTATTTTAGTTTGCACACCTAATTTATTTTTGCTTTCACAAGTTTTTTTTTCCTCCATGTCTTCAATTCATTGTATTCAGTCATGTCATCTTCATTTGTCATACATCTCACCTTTCTTTTTCCCCTGAAGATAATAAATGCTGAGTTCTGTAACTAGTGTGCTCAGTGTTTCTGTTCGGAAGTTCTACATTATGCTGTGAAAAGGAGCTTTAAGTTATGCAGGTTACTCATAACTAAAGTCACTGGATCCTGTGAAAGTAGTGCCATTGCCTTCCTTGCGTGCTAGCCGAACACACACAAATACTAGCATACAGATGACCAAAACCTCGCAAGCCGATTGGCTAATCGGACTCCACCACTTGATCAGTGAGCTCCACTGCTATGGCGATCGCAATTTCGGCCCCTTCAAATCTTCGAGAGGGCCGTTCTAATCTAGTCGCACCAAGATCACCATGGAGCATCGTCATACTAAGGGTGTTCACTAATATAAGCGTCTTTGGCACTGTGTATGCAATCAACCTATAAATCATGCCTATCTGCACGGATCTCTTACATTTTTTTTAATTTTTTTGCCCATTTCAAAACAAGTTATTTTTTAATGCCTCTAAGCATGTGGTGGTGGTACGAAGGTGTACGCGTGCTTTGCCGGTGTGTGGATGGCAGCAAATTTCGATCGGCTCACCAAGAATGCAGAGGTCGACGAGAAATTGCTAATTTCATCAGCCAAAATGGCTGTGTCTTGAGGTCTCATCAGCCAAAATGGCTGTCTTGAGGTCTCATCAGCCAAAATGGCTGATGAGACCTCAAGACACAAAATGGCGCTCGCAAGCTCCATTCCCAGTTGGAGTTGTCGTTGCTCTGCTCCCATGAGTAGACCTCCGACCAGTAGCGTTCCTGGCGGCCGCCACGTGACACTTCGGTTCGCCTTCCCGTCGCAAGATGGCAAAACGATCGCGGAGCACGTGACGGCCGCTTTGTCCGCTCTCATTGGCCGGTACGTGCTGCGTTATCGCGTTTTTCAAGAAAACCCTAAATATACTTGTGCCGGGTGGCGGTGTGCGGTGTGCCCTGGAAAGCCTACCTACCGAGGAAGTCCCCCGCAGTAGGCGCCGACGAAAAGGACCAGCAAGCGCTTTCGCTCACACACACGACACGCCGAGCGGTATTTAGGTCGTGGCGGACTCGAGTGCCACACCAGCGATACAGCGCCGCTATCGAGTTGCCGACGGCGGGCTAAACGTTACAGCGAACCCGACACGCGAAACTTCGAAGCATCGCTCAGCCTGTGCTCGTTCTGAGGTTGCCCCGAGGCCGACATGGGAGACGTGGGACCTTACCAAGACGGTTACATGGAGCAAGAAGAGGAATGGGAGCGGGAGGGACTGCTCGATCCGGCATGGGAAAAGCAGCAGCGCAAGGTATGTCTGTGGTGCCGTCAAACCAAACCAGCTTCGTCGCGGCCCTCCGTCGATCGTTCGAACGCGATCGGTAGGCACCGTTTCGACGATAGTGGGGAGTAACCGACGCGAGTGTCGGTGTCATATTGGCCCGTCTGTGTGGCTGTCTATCATCGGTTATTGAGATGGCAGATCTGAGCCGCCGCGGCGTCATCCGCTTTTTTGCTCGGGCATGCGTTTTGCAGGTCCCAAGCCTAACACAGTTTGTTCCGAGAAGCAGCGCTCAGCGTTAGGTACACTTCGTTTATTTGTTTATATATTTTCTTTTCCGTCGCCTCTACCCCTACCGAGAGAGATACTAATAAGCTGATCGTCGGGGGCAAAAAACACAGAGCTTGTTTATTAAACGACAGAGACGGCGGTCGCGTTGGAGCAGAAAATGTTGGTGGTTTCCGGTTCCACGGCAGTCGACGACTGTCTGAAAAAGAAGTAAAACGACTTCCCGAAGCCAAGAATCTTCTCCATCATTAAAAATCTCGGTTTCCACAGGCACGCACCGACCAGTTCGTAGCGTAGTGACCCAAAAAAAGGGGGAAAGCGGAAAGATCGGAAGTCCAAATTCCAAGTGTCCTTTCCTCACCTGACGTTCCGTTTTTATTTTTATTTTTTGTTATTGTCGAGTGAAAACTAGTTTTTCTTTTGATTGCTTAACGAAAACCGATGTCTTCGTTGCAAGAAAGACCGGACGTTAACTACCGTTACTAAACCCCTGTTAACTCGATACCTCGGAAAGGGTTGTCTCCGTTTTTATTTTTTTTTAAATGTTTTTCCCCCTTCGTTAGCATTGGGACATTCCTAAAATATTTGCGCGAGTGACCGCGCTGAAAGGTTTTGCAACCGACTCTTCCCTCGCGACCGTTTTGGTCGAGGGGACTTGGATTTCCTGCGTTTATTCGTGGTCTCCTCATAAAGCAAACCAAGGAGAGGTTCTGTCTCTTCAAGTGGACGTGCTGAAAAGTTTGCGTCGGTGTGTCATCGGCTGCGGATTTTGTGGGAGAGGCCACGAAACGGGCCCGAGGGCGGTTTCGGGCCGGGTTCCAAGTTCCGTGCCCTATTTAGGGCGCCTGGATACCTCGCTAGGCCGGCTCGGGTGTCACGGGAAGCCACGGCTGCGGGCTCCGGCCCTTTGGCAATGCTTGGAGTCCTTGGTTTATAAAACCCTTCCTTTGGCGTACATTGATTTCTTTCCTAACCATTCCTCCGATCTAGACTCAAGTTGCCCATCTCTGGTAGCATCCTCCGATGGTGAATGTGTGTTCTACTGAATGTCGTGTCGGTCGATATACCTTTGGAGGTCAAATGGATTAGGAGAGGTGTTCTTCGCTCTGGTCGGCGTTCGAAGCATTCCTCTACCCGCCAAAAGTTCTCCTTCTCTTGGTGTCAATTTCGTATTCGGGTTGCTTAATGGCTGGCATCAGCAGTCGTCTGCAACAACGGTTTGAGGATCGTGATAGCAGACGCGGATTCCTTTGGTCGTCCGCCACACCCGATTGTGGCGATGTACGAATTTTCCTTCGTGATTTTGTCGCGTAGCAAAAACCACGACTTGCGGGTGTGGTTTCGATTCATTTACGGTCACGAAACTCGATTCATTGGCCCGGCTTTTACTTATTTATATTTGGGCTAGTTTAGATTTCTCCCCGTTTATTTCCGGACTCTCGAGGGTGTTTTCATTTTCTTACTCGCTGCTGTTAGATATTTTACTGGTACGGTAATTGTTTCCTGCATTTAGTAGCTCTCCGCTGGCACGTAGTACTAAAAACAAAACAAAAAAACAAGAGCTGAAAGCAGCAGATAGAAATAACGTAGAAGATGCAGGCGAGCTGGTGAACTTTCAACATCTTAAACACCCGAGACTACAAGAAAAAAAATAGTAATGGGCACACAGGTCTTAACCTACCTGTATGCGAACTTGTTGTTCCTAGTCTCAGGTGTTCAAGGTGTAGAGTGGAACTTGCGTACGCACGGCAGTATTTGCCAAATGGCGGGCCTATTTTCGGTGGGCTGATCGAGCAGCGAGCGACCCGTGATTCGAGATAACCCTACGATCGTTCGAAGGATATTGACAAGATTGAGAGCAGACGGAAGCGTTCGCAGGGATACAAAGGACAATCGTAGACGCACGGAGGATCAAGTTAGTTCCCGACCGCTTGTAAGACCATTTCTCGCGTCGCAAAGGAAGCCCTGTTATGCACGTATCGAGCTCTCGGACTGCTCTTCGCCGAACGGAGCGTTCGATGACGAGTTTTCCATTAGCACGCTCGCGCGGTTATGTTAATGCGGTGTTCTCGCCCAACACGCCGACTAATGAACAGAGGGTGACGCTGCCATGCCTCAAGATGGGGATTGAAAGAGCCCACGTGACTTCCGGAATCTCTGACGTCACGCAACGGTGGTGCGCATGCCCAGTGCCCACAGCTCCTGTGTGAAAACACGCCCGTTTATAAACACCGAGTCGGTCTGCGCCCGAGCCGCAGTGTGAGGCACGGCCAGAAGCTTGATGCTCGGGTGATCGCTTGGCTGAGCAAGTCGCTCGCATCGCACGCCGTCGGCGAAGTCACGGACGGCTGGCCGCGCATAACCTTCGACGGCCGTCTCTTCCTCTCTCGCCCGCATTAAGTACCGTTACTCCGAAAAGCGCGTTGATCCAACAACACCATCTAGATAAGGAGGCCGTGGTTGGTCCTGCGTCGTGATCGAATATACGCCGTGTGCAGCTCGCTCCCTTTGTCGCCAGGGGTCGCTTTCTGCCGGGTCCGTGGATACTTCCATCCGTCGTCTTCGAAAAACTGTCATCCAAACAAATCGTTAAAAAAAAAAAAACAGGAAGAGGGAAGAGATACGTTATTTGTTGACTAACTTGCATAACATTGTCCTTACCATGGCGTCCGTTTAGATTAAACGAAGCAGAACGACCAGTAGAGACCTCTTTATACTAGGTAACGTAAATTTGTGAGCAGCATTTTAAAACAGCCGGACCGTGGTCACTACCTGGGAGTTGCAACCTTGGTATACACCGTATTAAGTGGTCGGCACATGCGGCTTCCTCCCCAAAGTTTGCTCGGTGTACGGCCATCGCCGCACATCAGGGATCCCGTTGCAAGGAAGGCTGGACATTGGATAATATGTAGGGTTCCGTGTTTTTTGGAAAAACTCCGAAAACCATCTGCCGGTAGAATTTTCGTCAATTCGGATTTATCCGATAAACTCCAAGTTCCAATGTATCAATAAAAAAAATAATATATATAATGACGGATATGTTACAATTAAGTTTCGTCAGCGCGCAGTGTCAATGGTCGTGAGAAAATGCCACGCCGAGTTTTCTTTCAAATCTCGGACCATTGACAGAAGGGATCTTCCCGCTTATCTCGTCAAGGTTCATTCGGGGCAACAGGTCATTGTACTGTCGGGTCACGACAAAAAGCCACTGTTCCAATTTCGAATACTGTGGTGCCATCTAGCGAGCGTCAGGTTCCGAGTCCTTGCTCAGCGACTAGGAACATTGGCGCAAGTACCCTTCGGGGCGCCGCTTCCGCGTTGGGTGTGCTAATTAAGTTCTGTAGAAGAACTTGTAGTTGGACTAGTTGGTGAACGTTGGAAATCGTGGTGTAAGGCGCAAAAAACCACGGACACAAGAGAGAAGTGCCTGTTTGTCTGTTTTCTCTCTTGTGTCCAGCGGCGTAGACTTTCCATTTTCCCGGAGGGGGCAGGCTGAGAAGTTCTCCGAGGGGGGGGGGGGGGGGGTGCTGCTGCGCGTTATTGTTTTGCTAGAACTGGAGATTTAAGCTAACGAAAGCACGCTGGGATTCCATTTCCCATGTATTATGTCAATAAAGGCAACGTGGGCGTTATTTTGTTTACATGCCACTACTAGAAGCTCGTTACATGGCACGTAAACAGCGTCTCGGTAAGGATCATGGCCCGGGCCGGGGGGGGGGGGGGCTCTGCCCCCCTCGGATCTCGCCAGGGGGGCACGAGCCCCGATGCCCCCCCGAAGTCTACGCCTATGCTTGTGTCCATTGTTTTTTGCGCCTTACACCATAATTGCCTAGTTAAGTTCTGGGTATGCGACTTATGGCGAGTCTTGTGTTCCTGTGTGCCCCGGAATGGTTTACGATAAGGAAAGAGGGACATTTAATGGTGAATTCCACTCGTAGATCCGGAGCGCTCTCTAAAATCCGCGAGGGAGGCAAAATTCCGCTCCGTGGGACACACTCCGAATCGACGAGCGGAAGATGAACTCGCCTCTTTGGAGCGACCCCTCCCCCGCTCCCACTGCTCCCCCGTCGGCCGTTCAAGATGGCCGCTGCTCGAACTTGACGAGCCCCTAACGCTTAGCCGACTGATCTTTCCGACGACCAGTGACAACTGTCATCGCTTAGCTGCAGAAATACCACACGACACAGGACGGGCGAAAATATCCACTCCACGGAGCCCATGTCACAAATAACGAGGAAGACGTCCGCATTCGGCACCGTCACATACTTCGCCGGCATCGAAGGGCACGCACAGCGATTGCCATCGGTGGAGTTCGAATTGCTGATACGACTTTAATAAACACAGAGGTAACAAACCATCACTGGCACAGTCGTTGCCTAATCTGTTCTTGCTTTATTGCGCGAGAAAACGTTGGCGGCATGCAGCGTAAAAAAGTAAACAATCAGTGGCGGCAAAATGAACAGGCCTAACCTTGCGTCGGCCTCCTTCCGATTTTCTGCCGTTTTCTTCTCGTTCTTCCTCTCACGATCACAGATGTCAGCGCTTCCGATTTGTCACGCTCCTGTCCCGGCTTTCAACGCGAGGTAGAAGCGTCCGAGCCGTCACAAATCCCGCGTAAACAACCGATGCATCCGAGAAGACCCATCTCGACCGACTCGGCACCGTCCCCGTCCCTTCGTCGACGGCGCGGAAGCGCGGCCGGTCGCCGGCAACGCCGCGTTGCGCATGCGCCACCGTCCTGGGAAGGGAAATGACGTAGCGCGCTCTGTGGCGCTCTGTCAAGTTCCGGGTAGATCTCTCGAATCCCGCAGATCAAGTTTTGGCGGAGTTGGAGGCGCTCCACGGGCGGTAGCTGCCAGAGATCTACGAGCTGGAAGATGACCAAGTCGAGCCAGATCTGCGAGCGGAATATGCGCGCTCAAAATGGAGCGCTTTTGGAGCGCTCGAGATCTGCGAGCGGAATTCACCATAAGACAAACTCAAACTTCAACTCATTGGGAACCTTTTTGGCCCCGCATTATGGCATCCGCCAGTACGGCGATGCTGAGAAGAGCGGCACTGAACGCGCCACCGATAGAAATCGGAGGAGAGTACTCAAAATATTGTTTCAGTTAACAGCGATTGAATTTTCCTTCAGGTTTTTTGTCGTTTTAGATGCAGTACACCGAGAATATTTTTGGCGTTTCGTGTCGTCCACAACAATGAAATATAATGTGAACAATATACTTTAGTTGAGCGCGTTGGTGATAAAGTTAAATACAAGAAAGAATAAAACATGAAGGACGGACAAATGTGTTGTTTTGTCCGCCCTTCATGTTTTATTATTTCTTGTATTTAATGTGAACAAGGACGCGCGAGATAAGAGCATTGCAGGGAGACGATTGAAGGCAGCTCCCTCCGGCTTGCAGATGTTTATAAAGGTTTTAATTGAGGATCCCGTGTCGACGAGCGTGTCCTTTGTCTAGAACTGAAAACAGCGAAGTCGAGATGGGCCCATTGCTGGAGCGAGTCGATCAATGATTCAACGATTCGAAATCGATGCATGAGCATGTTTCAGCAATACAAATTGAAGTTTTCTTTCCAGCTACGTTATGTACTAATTTGCAAAATAAGAAGAACCCAGTCGCGTTGTGACGGTTAACGTAAGTTCACGGCTCTCTGCTATCGCGCAGGAGATCGCGATTAAGAAAAACCGATAGAACTAACTTTTCGACAATTTCCAGCCACACCCGGCGGCGGAAATGAGCCTTCAACTAAGCGTTGTAGATGATAAAATCGAGTCAATGTTACCACTGCAAGATATAAGCATTAAGATAAATTAAGTTACGAAAAGTTACAAGCTGAAACAGCGATTCTCACGAGAAAACTTGCGCCCACCTTGCGAGCGTAGCCCATGTTCATCGAGGGTACAGCGGTAAGTTCGGTGCGCGCTCTATTCACGAAATGTTCCGAGCACACTCGAGAGGATGGCGTCGGAGAAAAGTCTTTTCTGTTTACGGACGCAACCCACTGCCGCCGGAGGTTTTGGTCATTTGGAAAGCGATGGAGTTTGAAGACATTGCAGCCGCAGTTGCCTTGTCGGATCCCGTGCACGATACAGATGTCATCCGATAATATTCTGCGCTTTCGGTTGTTATTCGTGCAGCCTATTACCGAACAACGATGTCCCGATGACCAGGGGATTGTCGTCATTGAATCCGCTAGCTCTAATTACATCTGGAAGTAAAATAAAATAGAGGAAACCGCGAAGAAAACAACCGAACTTGAAGGAACACAGGCGTCCAAGGCGTTCATCCGGGTCTTTCGCTCGTTCCTAACCACTCAGGAATGGAGGAAAGCGCCGGCAGCCCTTTCCCCTTTTCTCTTCGCCCTCTTTCAGTAAAACGGTCTATACTATGTTCCGCGCTAGAGGAAGGAAGGGTTGTGTTTTTGTAACGTTTGTAACGCTGAAAGCTATGAACGATATAGATTTCATAAAAGGGGGAAGAGAGTGTGGGTAAAGTAACTGTATATGCTCCGCTTGCGTAGCAGAGTATCTCAATGGTGCTCCCAGGGCGGTCATCCTGGATCCAAGGCCGCACTCCGGGTAGCGACCGCCGCTTCTGCAGGAGCCGCAGATGGCGTGGCGCTACGGCGTGCGGATCAGAGAAGAGTCGTCATTTGTCTTCTGTTTCTCTCCATGCTTTCGGTAGAACGAAGTAGCCGACGAAAATGTCGTCCCTTCGCATGCCGTAGCTGCGCGTCGTCTGGTCCGAGTTGCCCGGATGTCCCGGTCGCGTATCACTCCGCGAGCTACGCGATCCTCCTCCGTGTCGTCTGCCTCCCAGACCTTGAAAACGTGATTAAAACATCGCTCGATTTATGAAACAACGCGATTACACTATATCCAGTGGCTGCACATAATGTTCAATGATCAGTTGGTTCGATTTTAGTGTAGGACGTACATAACACAGAGCCAGTAACATGCTCCGCCGAAACTCGGCGCCTGGAAGCTCACTTTCCCGCATGAGGCTGGATCCAGCTCTGCGCACGTGACCACTCCTCCGCCAATACGGAGATGGCGGGCGAAAGGAAAAGGAACGCGATACTCTGGCTCTGCAAGCAGAGCCTATACAGTTACTCTAAGGTGGGGGGGGGGCATTCGAAGCTTCTATGTCCACTCCGCGCATCCGCGGGGCATAGGTTAATCGATAGGATGGGATGAATTACTAGCTTCCCAAAGAGTAGCTCCTCGGGTTTACTGATTTTAAGCTATCGAAGTTTATCGAGGCGACACTTGTTTGCAACTGTAGTCTTGGGACAAATTAGTATTGCCGGTGGCAATGGTGCCAACACTGAATCCAGCTGAACAAAATTCAATTGATACAAGCGCGTCCTTTAGAATCTAGCACACGTTTGCACCCAGACATTATTTATCTTTATTCGTAAGAAAAAAAAAGTATTAAAGTTAGCTTTGAATTTCGGAGAATCGGGAAACGAACAAAAATAAACTGCGAAAAACACCTTCCGAATTCGTCGAAAAATAAACTCCGAAGACACGGGATACCTAAATATAAGTTACCACCCGGTCCACCTGTCCGGTATAAATATATCCGGTTTACGAACCGTTACAATTGAAGTCGTTAGCTGGTGCAGGCCGCAGCCCGATTGAAAGGGTTCCGCTCTATCCATCCCTGCACTTGGTCCGTCATTTTCTTTTACTGGCACGCGAAGGGCAATCATTCGGAGCATTCGCGTAAAGCTGACGTGCTCAGCCATAAGGGTCACACCGTCCAAACTGTGGATGTCCGCTTGGCCTGCGCGATACTGGTGTTATCCTCAGCGAAGTAGAGACACCGTCTCTCGTTACTCGATCCTTCCAAATAGCCGAACGGCGTTAACTTTTACTAAAACGGCAATTTGGGTTCACGGTTACCTAAAAAAGCGTCCTGGCGGTTTCGTCCACTCGTCCTCGCGTAGTTTTGGCCATTTTTTAGGTAAACGATAATCTTCCTCGGTCCTAAAGATAAAAGCAAAAAAGAGGTATCGGACTCGGTACTCTTCTGTTGTGCAACGAGCCAACGACTGACTTACGAGGTACGAAGACGGAAAGACTCCGAGCAAGTCCAACAGAGATCAGTTGCGAGGAGGAACCGTTTGCGGTTAAAAGTTCCCAGTGTTCTCTGGTCGCTTTTTGAACGTTTACGCGCTCGTTAAAAAAAAAACAAAAAAAAAAAAAAAACATAATTGAACCAAGAATGAAAAGGGGACGGCCGTATGTGGGCTTCCAGTTTAGAGCATTTCACACCATCAGAACTCAGCATCCAACCTCGCATTCCTGACATCCGAGATCAACCGGGCACGATCTCCATGCCCGGTCGGAAATAGGTCCGCTCTTCTCTTATCCACGGTCTCTTTGGTGGTAGATGCTTTAGCGTGTTTTTTCGCCTCTCTTCCCAACCTTTCCCTGTCCACAATCTGTCTCGCGCGGCCCTCTTTTCCAGCCGGGGTTCGTTGCGGCTGAGCTCTGCTGGCGTAGTACAAATGTGTCCGAAGATGAAGGCCGCGGTGAAAGGAGCGTATTGAAGTCGGCTTGTTCCAACACTCGGCGGAACGTCGTCTCGTCACCCCAGCAGGAAACTTCCTTTCGAGACAATCCACTCTGATGTGCGACCGTTGCTCGTTCCCCAGCCATAGTGTTAGTGTAGTGAACATGCTGCGTCTGCGTTATTCGGACAGTCTTTCCGTCCTAATCTCGGAACAGGAATTCCCTCGTGTCCTGAACGCTCACCTTTCGGATCCCTTTACTGGTGAATACTTCCAAATTTATTTTACGCTGTGCACGCGTTATATGTTTTCGTGTCTTTCTTTCCATTTGCCGCCCTCGCGCCTGCTGCTGCTCCTGCTCCCAGCAGCATTTTTTTTATAGTCCCCTTTCCTCCTCACCCTGGCAACGTAGGTGTTCTTCCCGTCCGCAGCTTGCGCGATCCGGCACGGCCCCACTTCTCGGCTTTCGAATCGATCCCTCGCAGCGTTTTGTACAGTGCCCCTTCCCTTATTCGTCCTCGAATATGTCGACTTCCCCATTCTCGGACCAATGGGCCTTCCTTACATCCCCTTCCGGTCCTTCCTACGTGTCCCTGGTACCTGTTTTACCAACACTTTAGGGAGTTTTACTGGATCGTTCCGATAACGACACGACGCATGCGCAATGTTTGTTAGTAGGGGAGTTCTCGTAGATAGTTTCCGCTGTCCCGCAACGCTCTCCGCAACCCGCTACGCTAGCCGTAACTCTACAGTCAAGGCCATCGGCGCGCAGGCGCAGGCGGCTGCTTCGTTGCGGAGGGCTTAGCGGAGGGGAAACGCGGTCTACGAAAACTCCCGAATATAAGCCTACTGATCGTTACAATAAATAGAAATAAAGTCTCTCCAGTTAGATTCCTTGTTCGGTATTCTTTGTCGACAAATATCTCGTACGCTGTGGGACGAGATTAAAATGCTCGAAAGTCGCCAGGCCTGCGTTTCTTGAACTCTCCGTGAGTGTAGTTCCAAGTAAGGTGCGCCTCAATTGCTGCGGGCGTTCCCGATGAACGACCGTCGTCTTGACGTGCGGCCCGGGGGGTGAACGGAACAGTCGGCATCTAGCTCGAGCGTTCCACTGCGGGGTCAACGGGCGACGGGGTACCGGTATGCTCTTTCTGCGCCGATACTCCGTGCGCTCATTGCAGGGTCGGCCCATTACCAACAGCAATCGAGTACTTTTGGCCATCATCAGAATTGTCTGACTCTTTTGTTTTTGTTGTTTTTCAAACCTTTTATTCGTTACGCACTAAATGTGCCGAAAGACGGGGTCGAGATTGACGACAACACGAGGCGCTATTGTCTTCTGGCGCTTTTAGTGTGCAATGAAACGAACCTAATAGCTCAACTCTCCACATTGTAGTTCTTATTTGTATCTTTTTGTGTGTGTTCTCGCGTTCTTATTTATTTGTTTATAAATTACAATTTTATCGCTTTCCTCGTTTTATTGCTTTCCTTTCTTTCGAACATAATGGATCGGATGGGCGATTTGAATTAAATTGCCGCGGTGGGGTGTGCCCTTCTCGCTACCGGGCCATCCAGCCGCCAGTCTGGCAACAACGCCCGAGCAGTCTGGCAACTGTGGGCATCGCGTTCCGGGTTTCGTTGTCCGCCATGATGTGCCTCGTCGTCTCGAGCCGGCAGCCGTCTGACTAGCGTGGAGCGAGACGAGGGTGAAAATGACCGTCCTGCGCTCTGCGAGACGTTAAAAGAAAACGTAATGGGGTGCTGTAGTACCGTTGGGTGCTCGAACAGCGCGAAAAAAGGGTTCAGGATGTACCGGTTCCCGCAAGGAAAAGAAAACCACGCAAGGCACAAGATCCGGGAGGCCAAAACAAAAAGGGCTAAGTGGAAGCCGACATCAAGTTCTCGATTGTGCGAGGTAATTTTATAGTTTATTTATTTTTTGAGCTAAACGCGTTTTATTTTGACTAAAACTGTGCAGCGACTTGACGCGGCAGCGTCAAGTACGGCTCTGCGTCAGGTGAGAGTGTCCGTTGATCACGAAGCCGTTTCCTGCCGCGCAAGACCTGATACTTGCGGGCGGTCTAGCTTGCGAACTTTGAACTGTGTATACTGTATTTCAGTATAAGTGCGGGCGGAGCCGATCGCTGCAAGCGCTTGCACGTCACGCTGAACGACGCGTGCACTGTACGAGCGCACGCGCTCCGTCGGCACGTTCAAAGCACGCAGCTCGCTCTCGTAGCTTTCTCTACGCTCGAGTTTTTAGAAGCGGCCTCGCAGCTCCGCTTCGCCGTCTCGCAAGCGCTTTTGTTTCGCTAGAGATACCTTTATCTTGATATTTTTTTTTAATACACGTAATACATACTTACTTGTCACGCCTTTTTTTTTTTTTTTTTTTAGGTGCACTTTGCAGACAGTGAATTTGAAAGCGGTTGTCGATCCCAAGAAGCTCGGGCACAACGCGATGCCGACGCTGCTTCTTCAGAGCAAACCAAAAAATGTCAGAAAAAAAAAGAAAAAAGACCGGCAGGTGAAGAAGTTTGGCGGAAAATCACGATTGGTCTGCCGTATTCCGCATAACGGTGCACAAACCTTGTGATATAATAAACAGTCGGGGAGCGATCCAGACAATCGAACTTGCCCACTGAAAAATGCGCACTAGGCCGCTGAGCTGTGTCGGACGTCGTGCGTTTTTGAGCAATTCCCCACTTATAAACGAGTGCCGTTCGTAAACTGGCGGTTTATTTGCTAATTCTTACATGAATAAAGCACCGAATCATGAAATGCTTGTTTTCCGACTTTCTCCTCACGCCAACAAAAGCGCGAAAGGCAAAACATACACGCGTATACATCGCACGTCAATGGGGACCCACTTGCCGGGAGGCACATCATGGCGGGAGCGGAACCCGCTGAATTCGCTAAACCTAGCCCTCCCTCGTCGTCATCAGTATTCGAATGCACGTATCCCTTTTGGTCGTGTCTCCCATTGGGGAGAGTCTTTTCAAAAGTGGGCGCCATCTATACTCCGTTTCAGCTTACGATGGACCGCAACGGATGCTATACAAGTCGCAGCAGCTAATCCAGCCCATGTGAACCTATCACGTGACCACGCGCCTCGTGGTTCGCTGCGTTCGTCCCAAAGGTGACGTGACGCTCACGCGGCATTAAATTGGCTCCGATAGCTCGTAGGGTCCTCCGCGGTCCACGGAGCATATCTGCTAGGCCAATTATCCGTGTCTGCCATTGCTTGTATTGGACAGGAGGTCTGCGTCAGCGTTCGGCGAAGACTCGGATCGAATCACGCAGCTCGTGCCCAATGGATGGATGGATGCGAACGGCTGTACCCTTTATAACGGGCGGTAGCTTGCGCCACCTAGCCTAGAAGTTAAGAACCAAAAGTATGATTTCTTTTCTTCGCCCATTTGCTGACCCTCTGCAATTTCGTGGCTATGACCAGGCGGTGTTTGATATCACCAGGATGACCTGAATGGCGACCATCGCTGTTGCTCGACGGGATTTTGAAAAGGGTCTGTTCCCGTCGATTACTTCTGTCTTAATAGCGTGTATAAAGCACGCTTACCGAACATGTTTCGGTTCAGTGACCTCTCCGTGGATCGAAGATCAATGTTCGATCACATCTGTGTTTTCTTTATTGTTGTGCCGATATATATATATATATATATATATATATATATATATATATATATATATATATATATATATATATATATATATATATATATATATATATATATATATATATATATATTTATTTATTTATTTATTAAATTTTACTCTCGGTTTGAAAGGTTCCCTCTGGCTTTATCCTGTCACGTGACCTTGAACTCGGCCACCCCGCCAGCTGTCGGCAGGTGTTGGCGATGATTTTGTTTTCTTGTTTTTCGTTGATATGTGTTTGTTTTTTTGTCGTTTTTTGTTGGTATTTTTTTTTAGATTCTTATTTTAGTAGGGATGACGTGAATGTTTGTCGAACCTTCGAATTTTCGGCGAAATTCGACGAGGTTAAACTTACGAACAATGTTGCTCGACCTACACAATAAAAAATTTAAAAAATCAACGTTTCGGAAGCAGTTAATTTACGAAATAATTTGTTATATTTTATAAAAAAAATGCTCGGTAATGTTTACACAATATAAAAGCAAACATATGCAGGTTTCAATGCTTTACTTTATGTGAAACAATTAAACAATATACCCACCAAATATTGCGTTTTTCCTCCGCCAGGTGGAATCGGCTCGTTTTCAGTTTTCGGAGATGCGCCTAAAACTCAACTTCTCTCGCTTAGTACCCGCAGAAAGCAACTCGTACGAGGGTGTTTTATACAACGCAGCGAAATGCAGTTTTGACCTTGTATTTCCATGAAACAAGAAAAAAAAAAAGAATACAAGAAATCCTTTAAATGTAATAATTAGAATGATTTACTCAAAAGAAATTAGGAACCTCATTGAATGTTATCCGTTTTTCTTAATAGGCCCCATAGCAGACATCGAATGACAATAACGCACTTTTCTCAGCAGCGATTTGGCCAGCGCGCACTTAGAATCTATTTCGGAAAGTGGACAGGTGCCTATCTTCTTTATGTCTTTTTATGGGCAACCCTGGCTCGCATTGGAATCGGCCGTCGAATGTAGGGGACAGTGCCGTACGTCACGCGGCGATGACGTCTGCTCGACGGAGCGTAGCAGAAGGCATTCTTTCCGATACGAGCGCCTCATATCCGGTGGGTGACACAAGCGGTTGTGCGGCGCACACGAGTACCTCTCCCCGCCGGATATTTCCCCCTTTTGTGTGCTCTCTATTTGCTTTGTTATTTGCCGTTGTGTGCCCCGCGGATAATGCCCCGTGAGGCTCCATTCCTCATTCTCTGCGTGAGCGAGACGGAGGGTGGCGGGTGAACGCCTTTGCAGACGATACCTCTATAAGGTGATTTCGCTCACGTAATTTCGTCCACCATTTTGTTCTCATAAGTTGCATATCCTCAAATCGGTACTGCACAAAGTCTTACAGGTTTCATTGCGCCTCTTTTTTATTTCTTCCCATAAGTTAAACATTTTCTCACTCGCGCATTCAATCTACGAACTCCATTCGGGCATCTTATTTGTTGCACAGTTTTTGGAACTTCGTGCAATCGAAGGAAATCACCATCCGTTTATATTATTTTTAGAGCGCAGCTCTTAGGCGCCCGTTTCCGGCTTGAGCGGCGTCGCCGTCGGCGTAACCGCGCATTGCATGCAACTCAGGTTGCATGCAATTCAAGTTGCATGCAACCTGTCAACGAAATCGCGCGTTGCATGCAACCCAGGTTTCATTCAAACCAAGTTGCATGCAACCTGCCGGGGTCGCCGAGTTGCAAGCAACCCGGCGACGCCCCCGAGGTCACGTGACCCCACTCCCGCGAGGTCACGTGACCCCCCTCAGGTCACATGACCCCCCTCACTACCCTTCCCTCCTCCTCCTCAAGAGCTGCGCTCTAATTCGGCGTTCGGCGGTGGCATCTCGAAAATCAAGAGAGACGTCAAGAACTGCGCACTAACACTGAATCAGGACTTATCTGTGCATATAGACGATCCAAATAAAGTAAAGCCAAGTAATGAGTGCGATTTGCAAGATATACTATTCGTTTTATTCGCTCTGCTGCTCATGTATGGGTGCAAGGCAAGTTTACTCTCGCGTTCAAAGATCGTGTCTGGATGCCCGAAAATTTTTAAAACGGGGAAAAGCCAGAAAAACGATAAATTCTGCGCAATAATGAAAAGAGAAATACCTTTTATTGGACGCGTACATTTATTTTTTACGCGTTTCAACCGCTCGAAAAGGGGGTCATTTGATCGGCATATAAATCTCGCAGATTACCAATTTTAATTTCATTTATTCAATACCCGTAGCTTTGAGCTTTGAGCCTTGTACCGCGGCCACCTTTACATTGGCTTCTTCTCGTATAATATGACCGATTTTAATGCTTTTTGGAAACGATGGAGCCCCAGATATGCTCCGAATTTCAGCCGAAATTGGCTTAAATTCAATTTCTCAAATTGACACATAAAAAAAAAAGAATTCTCAAAGAGCGCGCGTGTTTGTATAAACCGTGTCACATAGTTTTCGTTTGCTCGATAAACGTTGTCGGACCCGTATTTGCGCGCCGTTCGTTTATTACGGTTTGCGTCGGACAAACAACGGTTTGCTCCGGTTTCTGGGGTGATAAGCCTCTCGGGCACGCGCCCGCTCTCCGCGACGCGGTGATAAGGCTCCCAGTGGAATGCAATATAATCTCTTACCGGGGGTACCGCGCCGCATTCATCGAATAAGGTATAATGCTCTTTTTGTTGTTAGGTCATTTGTACTTATAGGTCGAGGGCTTTGGACTCCTTTGGAATCCAATCTATCGATTGATAAGGGAGAAAAAAAAGAAAGAAAGAGGGGGGGGGGGGCAACGACTCGTTGGGACATTCCTCGTGGAGCGTGTATTGCATCGTTGTATCTGTCGTCAAGAGATGGTTAGATAGCACGCATCCCGTGTGGTTTTAGTTCCGTGTTGATGGAAGAAATGAACTACGATTTTGGCTTTTGTTCCTACTTTGAGCCGCATACGACAGCTGCAGAGGAAGGGACTGCTCTCGTTCGAGTTTATTCGAAGGAACAGAACAGGTTCACTCGTTAGTGCGCGTCTTTGCGCGGTACGATATGCCTCGCGTTCGATGAGACTCCATGCTCGAGACGCGTACTTTAGAATATGGATGGCAGGTCGCACCGCCGTCAAATAACGCGTTTATGCGTATGTGCAACCAGAGCAGGCGCGCTCACGACCCTGAGCAGACGAATACAAACAGAAGGCAACGTTTTGGCGTATCGGTATCGCGTTAATACTTAATTTACGATCGTACCCACTCCAAATGGCAGCTGCAATTCTGAATATGGTTGTCCTCTTTTAAGCTTGCAGCAGGTCTCCATTGACACACCAATGTCGCAATTAATTTATTCGGCTTAAAAAAAAATGAAACGTTCGAATGGATGAATGATGAATGATATTGGCTATACGGTCCTTTGTAACGGGCGGTAGCTTGCGCCACCTAGCCTGAGACGTTGAAGGCGACGCCAGTGTTGTTTACTGGTGTTGTGGAAAATGTCGATTTGGTCGAGAACTGGATCCGTGAACAGCTGCATTCAGAAACGCGCACGCACCTTCGGTTGGTGCGAAGGCGAACAATTTTCGCTGGATGAGCGTCGACATTCGGTAAACGCTTCCACGGCGGCGTCGACGTCGCCGTGCGTGCGGATCACAGCCTATTGACGCCTTCCCTATTGTACGCCGTTAGCATTATCCGTTGCGGTTATTTCATTTAAGAATTGACTACAGAAAAAAAAAAAAGATGTATATAAAAATGAACAAGAGATGGGAGTTCCTGGCGACGAAGGAGTTCGGATCGAAACCTTTTGTAAACGCCGCCCGGTGCAGAACCGCTCTGAAAGTTGATCGCGGATACTGTACGCACCTACGGTGTGTCATTGCCTTTTCTTTTTGTGATGCTCTTTACATCGTTTTGGTTTGTTTCCTTCCTTCGTACGTCGCATTCTGTTGTCGTCTGCGACGACGGCGTGGCTCCCCTCCGCCCTGCCGATTTTTGTCTGCTTTGTTATTTAATCTAATCGTTGATCGTTATATCGTTCGTTACACCTTTTTTCTTTTTAGGTTGTTTGGTTTATCGGCGTACGTCGGATTTCCTTATGACTAGCGCTCGTAGGAAGGCAACCGGTTCGTCTAAAAAAATTATAAAGAAAACACTGTCTTTTTTATTTATTTTTTCTCCCGCATACGTGTTTTGATGCCTGCTGAAGGGGACCAGATGCTGACTGGAATTCAGCGATCCGCGCCCGTTTTCTTGTTTTCTTCTTATTTTGTCTCTCCCATTATATGTGGTTGTATTTTACTTTGGCGGTCCTCGAAGGACGTTTCGTTCTAGGAAATGGGAAGGTTGCTGCGGGCTTTTCGGTTTGCGGCGGTGTACGGCGTCCATTTCGAGGCCCGCCTGCGATTGTCGGAAGGAGGTGGCCACTACGCGGCGCTGATGGCGTGACGGCCCTCGTCCCCTTAGTCGGCACACTCCGTTTATTGTCGTCCTGTCGCCATTAATTCCACGAATGGGCCCGGATTTCGGTTTCATCGGAAGAAAAGTTTGGCGCACATTGTGTGAGGCTTCGTTCTCGTCAGGGAAGTTTTCGATTCGCTGCCAGCCTAACTTCCGAACAAGTGATGCCGTTCCGTTCAACTTTAGTTCTTCCTAAGAGTACATTGCTATACAACTTTTCTTTTTGGGGAAAAAGACGATTAAATTTTGTGAAGATTATTTTTTGAGTGAATAATGAGTATTCACGTAACTCTTTGCTGCCTGTATTCACGTAACTCTTTGCTGCCTGTCTATATATCCTTTTTTTTGTGGTTGTTTACTTGTACTTGCCTGCGTGACATCCGAAACGTTTACAACGTCAGAAATCAACGAAACAGGCTTTACACTGTGAGCAAAAAGAAATAATGTGTAAGTGCGGGACAAACGCGTGGTAACCTTGTTGCCTCATCATGTTCCGTATTACCGAATTATGGAACTCGTACCATAATTCCTTAGGACGGGACGTGTTGTGGCAACAAGGTTCGCAATATGCATGCCTCCGGTACATCTCTATGATGGTACAAGCGCTGGTGGCTGCTAGCTACGGGAAGTGTGCCGTCATGTTTAAAAACAGCGCACTCACTTTCCGTTTGAAACGATGTCAGCACATGTTCCATTTTTACATCTGACTCGCACACTCACCATTTTTTACGAGGCGTCCCACCCAAAAAATGTTGCGTTTTTATTTTTACTGCAAATATAAACTGTGCATTGCCGAACGCTCAGTTTGCACCCAAATTTAGCGCAAGCAGTCTGCATCAAATGACACAGTTTCAAAGCTCGTCGTTATTTGATTGCAACGTTATCGGTGATTTTTGGAAATATTTCTATACGGAAATGGCCGCCCACGAATACGGTACATGGAGATGAATGGCATGAGCTTACAGGAACAGGCCTTACTTTCCCACTGAAACTCTACGAAAATCACTCATAACTTTCGAATAAGATGACGAGTTCTGAAACATTTGCGTGTGGTCCGGACTACTAGCGCTACATTTGAGCGGAGACTGAGCGTTTGGCAATGCATAGATTTTGTTTTTGTTTTTTCGGTGAAAAAACGCCGTAAATGTTTTTAGGGGACAGGTTTTGGACTCCAGTTTTGCAACATGTGCCATTTCGTGAAAGTATTTGTATGCTCCTGGTGCGTCAAACCTACGTGCACATCTCGCTGATGAAGCCGAAGTTCTTCATGGTGTGAATGCCGCGTCCTTTTTGCGAGCAAAGCAATCGGTGGTTGCCTTAAATATGAGCATGTACCGAGGAGAAAATATATTTCTAAACTCATAAAGATTCGAAGAAAGTTGAAATATACACTCTTGGGTCCTGATGGTATTGAACCTTTACAGTGAACGCATTGCGAAGGAAAGTCGAATATGTTTACTGCATCGAGATTCTTAACATTGATTTCCAAAATGAATAGTACCAGCTGATTAGATGAAATGATTCGTTATATCAACTTACAACGTTCCTTGAGAAATAAATTATGAAAAAAAAATCTGTCATAATAAATGAAGAAACAAAGCCTCTTGGCTCGATCATTAAAATCTCCGATGAAGACAAATACTGTTAATAATAAAACAACACACTACACACACACACACATCAGATAAAGAAAAAAAGAAGCCTATGCTTCCGAAAAAAAAGCTCTCTGGTCATAATTAGGGGCATCCTCCTTTCCACTGGCCTCCTTTCCAGCCTTCGTTCTGCTAAAGTGAAAAGAGTGGAAGGTTTTGTAGGAGAAACCTCTCCTGCGTTTCGTATGTTGCGACAAACTCTAGTGCTGAGCTCTCCCGCCACTTCTTCTGGAACTTCGAAAGTTCTGGAACGGCTCCTTGAACCTTCGAAAGTTCTGGCAAGTTCTGGAACCTTCGGGTGCACCAGAGCCACCTACCGTGAAGACCGCCGGGACCTCTCCTCCGGGTTCATTCCCACGAGTCGTCTGCGAGAAATGCTACGTTAAAATGTGAGATGGGTTTAGTTACGGAAATAATGATAACCTCTTAGATCAATAACACCGAGGGGCTTTATATGGCGGCAGTAGCGACGCCCCCGGAGGGCTGGGAAGTAGTGTCGTGGCGATACAGGCGAAATGGAACGACGAAGAAAAGGATGGATGCGATCCCGAAGCTTTGGCAAGGGCGTTGGCGAGAGGCCTTTCGCGAAATTATACTCAGGGCGCCGAGGAGCTCGTCTGTTGCTACACGCGCTGCACGTACTGACATCTGCAACAACAACAACTGTTCTGAGGCTAAAACATAAAACAGATGTCACTTTTTTTTTCTTTTTGTGCGCACTTGACGACGTTTTGTTGTGGTCGTTTACTTCGTACCTTTGACGCAGATAAGGCGAGCGTGTGGTGGTCGAGCAATTTGGTCAAACGTCTCGTAAGATCACTCGACGAGACACAGAAGAGAACGATGTAATGTTTTTTTTTTTTGTTTTTGATACGTCTTTTTGAGAAAGACGCTTTTCTTGGCACACACAACACACAAACGAGAAAAAGTCAAATACTAATCAGCGTTTAATAGTTTTTGGGGCAAAGCTGCCGTAGGGTCATAATCTTCCTAAAAATCGTAAATGGCGCTAAAAATATTTTTAGTTTTTTTAGGTGTCTATTTAAAAACCCGTTCTTGGTAGCAGACTCGTCTTGACGAGTTCCCATTGGAACAGTGCTGACGGCCCGTTTCCTCCCGAAGGTCTGCCTCTCTCTCTCGCCCTCTTTTCACACACACCGATCGGGGAGAGAGCTGCCTTGTAGCCCTCCCCTTCTATGACCCATTCTTGCCTGACGGACGACGCCTGGTGCGAAGTGTTCCCCCTTTTATTGTTATCGCGGGATTCGTTTCTTAATGCCGACCCGTTCTCTGGTGTCTGATGAAAGTCACCTTATCGCCAAAAGTCGCCTTCGTCCCTGATCGCGTGCTCGTCGACTGCTCCCCCGGGTCGCTCGGTTTCGACAACTTCGTGCCCGACAACTGCGTGGGACTTTTGAAGGTTTACAATATTGTTTCGATTCGTGTTTACGTCGAAGGAACCTAACCTAAACCTAAAAACGTCCGGGGTTTACCGGAAAAGGTGTGTGCAACTTGGCGATCCACTGGTTCGGTCGTGATCGAAGCTCAAAAGTTGACAGGTGCTGTGCCTATTTAGGGCGTCGAATTTGATGACAGATAGGCGAACGAGAAGTCAGACAATCCTTGCATTAAACTCTCTGATAGTGAGAATTTGCTTACGCCGTGAAAGAACTCGAGGATTTGTTTCAAGTTGTAGTTCGGTTATGTAACGCTGCGTCATCTACTAACTATTTAACTTCTTTTTTTTTGTCACTAAATAGTGAATTTGAAGGGTTTTAGTAACCGGGAATTAAGAATATTTTTCAATGAGATACCTGAATGTTGGAGAGCTCAGATATAAAATATGTCGGCAACCCCCCCCCCCCTTTTCCACCAAAAAAAAAAAATAAAAAAAACGCTGTAGGTTTTTGAGTTGCTTTTGGGGCAGCCTGTCGTGTAGTAATGGCCATCGATAGTCCCCGTTCAGTCCTCACGGGACTGTTGTCGTTGTGGCGTCGTTCTCTGATAAAGTCTGTCCTCAGTCGCGGCGCACTTACTGGACGAGATATGCGTTGTCTCCTTAGGTGGACGCAGGTTCTCGGTGAATGGCACAACACGATAGATTCATTGCGCGATGGATGGGATGACACGTTGGATGGGATATCTCGTTGCATGCAGTGTCGCAACAATCTGTTGGCACGATGAACTTCATTCGCCTTTTACGTGAAAATAGACTTGGTTTTCCGCACGTGGGGCAACGTGACGGGATGATTCGCGTTGTCGGGCCTATTTGGAGCGCAAGTTCGTCTGCTTCTTTTGCATGGGGTTGCGGTGACGTCAGAAAGATCGAGCTCGAGCTCTGATCGAAGGATAGTGGGCCTCAAAGCAAGCTGCCTTCAGGTCTACCCACTATCCTTCAACCAGAGCCAATCAGAGCTCGGCATTCTGACGTCACCACAAGCCCTGCAAAAGAAGCAGACGAACTTGCGCTACGCATTGTTATACATGAGGTGACTCTGTACGCAGACACACCGATCGGTGCACGTTCTATTATTTTCGCGACTTCACGCGTTCACCGGGCGTTCCTTTCGCGCAAAACGACAAAAGAAAAGATATAAAAAAAGTTTTACGTACTATTACTAATATCGACTTTCAGGTTCCGCTGATGTCTTGTGCAGTTAAGCCATTGTTAATGCGTGCGCCACGACGTCTTGCAACATCATTATCATCATCATAATCCCGTTCCGTGGACCGCCGAGGATAATTCGTAGGATAATGCGAACATACTTGTCCTTCGTCGTATTGCTAGGTTTCGGCCTACGCGGTCTGTACGATTTCAAGCCGACGTGTCGTATCTGGCCTCGTCAGAAGCAGACGAATGCGCTCTTTCGAAGGCTGGCTGAGTTGACTGCGCATTCTTTCGTCCGTGCATTGGGTGTGTTTCTTTTGCCCTCTGCCGCCGCCCGAACGTTTCCTTCTCGTCGATGGATGTTTGCGTCGTTTACAGCTGAAGCCCCTTTACTTCGGAAAACTGGAAAGACTTTTGATGCCGTTCTCGGCCTTCGAGGGTTGACGTTCGTTGCGTCTGGTGCGGTAGTCTATGCATTTCTCCATTCGATCGCCCTGTCAGCGCAAAGACTTTACGAAGAAACTCTCGCCGCGAAAGCTGAACGTCTGTTCGAATATTTAGGGGTTTTTGTAGCGCAAATTGTCGTGGCAGAGAGCAACAAAGCTTAGAGTGGGCTGGCGAGTTTGCATCGCAGGTTTTGGGGTACCAGCTGGCGACGATATGAAACATTGTCTGCCCGTAGGATTTTTAAGGATTCAACTTTCGCGTTTGTTTCGCATAGCATTATCGAGATCCGGATAGAGTTCTTTCGTTTGTTTGTTTTTCGCTTTCTTTTGCACATGATCTTGTACGTAGGTATCTCCAGCGCGTGTCCCACGGAATCACTTTTGTGTCAAGCGAAAAGGAATTCGGTTAATCGCGCATAGCTCTGGTATTAAAAAGAAAGAAAAGGTTATCTCAATATTCGCTTACAACAAATATAAAATCAAACCGGAAATTGTCCCTTGCATCGACAAACGGGCAGACGACGCGCGCATGGATATTCGTCGCCTGCGTGCTGACCTTGTCGTCGTCTGCTACCAATTTTTCTTTCTGCTCAGTTTGTTCGTGGACGCTTTCCAGAAGCTAAAACGCCAACGTGCGCGCATAAAAGAAGAAAAACAAAATGACGCATAGAGGAAGCAGTGTGCATGGTACGAGAGTGTGTTTTCCAGGTGTGCGCTCGCGTTTAACGTTTTAGCTTGCGAGGTTTTCGTTTTTTGCTCGATCTCGTGTCGTGCTCCGCCATGTTTGTCTTTTGCTGGTTTCGGTAGAGCTGTTTACGCGCTCCGACAGAGGCGCACGTCAGACTAGGTCTGTTTTCTACGAATTTGATGCGCGCTCGTGTTGTTTGGGGCCTTTTTTCGGTGGTTCCTTGTACACGGGTGCACACTTCCCCTACCACACAGAAGTTGCTCTACCGAAGAGAATCCGTCGTCTGACACCCGAAGGAATAGCACGTCTGCTCACTGGTGTTGCCTAGTTTATTTCTCAGTCCAGCACTAACTTGGACTGAAAGCGAGAATCAAATGGCAGTGATTGAGAGTCGTAATTTATTGAGAGCAAGTGTCGTTGGTCGGGTTTAGACTACATTCGCGTGAAAGCTAGTATATGATGAAGTTCGGTTCGATCGAATTAAAGGACCTACAGTGGATGATCATTGAACAACATTATAGGGTTCACCTTGTCGCAGATGGCAATTCACTTGGATCCCAGCATTTTGGTCGGTTCTAAGCCCATCATAGACGTCGAATTTGCTTTCACCAATCTGAGGTAGAGTTTGGTTAGTGTAGATATTTCTCTCGTCTGTGGGTGTCACGTGACCGAGGAGTCACGTGACACACTGGATTGGCTCGTCTGCCGCGGTCCATCGTATAGAGCCGAGTGTAGCCATCATGGAGCCGAGTGTAGTAGTAGCAGACGACGCGCTTAGTAGGTGCCGATTTTTTCCGATAGAGCGTTTCCAGCTCGAGGCGGTGCTTTCGGTAGCAGACGATGCCTCCGCTATAGCAGACGTGTTCGTCACCGGGCGGTTGGCATGCATCCAGCTGGCGAATGTCGTATCCGTGCCCTCGAAAGGTACGGCACGCGTTCGTTTGAGAGACGGCGTTTCACCAAGCATCCGATGCATTTATTAGAAACCGGTGCATCAATTAGTAGCCGATGCTTCCGGCAGCCGATCATGTATTCAATAATGCATCGTAAGTCCTGCACCAGACGAGACACTGACCGGGGGGATTTCGCTCGTATTTTTTTTTTTACCTTTCGTTCCTTCAATTTTCTCGTATTTGTTTTTTGTTTCTTGTTTGTAGAGGAATTTTCCGGCAGCGTTTGAAGGACATTCAACCCCAAAGGAGCTTTTTCGTGTCAGAAGGGTGACGCGGCGAAGCCTTTCAAGCGCCCTCTCCTGAGTCGGACTACGAATTTGCGATGAGCAAAGGACAACAACACAACCGACGAAATAAGCCCTGCTCACATTTTCCTCGTCCGAGCATTCGTCTCGAGGAGGCCGTCAAAGCGGCTATACTGCACTGCGCTTCAATAACGCTAAACAAAATGTAAAAAAGAAAAAAAAGTTTGCACATTGCTGATATGCAAATATGTGTCGCGGTGACTACAGACCGACGCGGATGTAGGCGGAGTTGGCGGTGCCTCTGAACGACGTAATCGCGGTAGCGAGAACATTCCAAATTGAAATACGAAGAGCGAAAAAAACAAAACATATACATATATATATACACACGTGGCAGGAAACATGTTGCCAATAAGACAAGGCCTGCGCATGACGTCATCATTAGTGGATCCCCGACCCGCCCCAAGCGGCAAACAGGCGAGAGTCGCCGGACGCTGTCGGACAGGCCGGCGGGGTTGTTGACGCAACCTAGAGGGCACAGCCTGGATCCTCTACCGATGACGTTTGGGGGGGGGGGGGGGGCAAAAGCATCGGGCCTTGTCTCCTAGGGTTTCGGGGAGAGGGACCTCGCGTGACGTGGCATATTTACGAGCGCGCGCGGTCAGTCGGTTTGCGGGAGCAGACGCCGTCGACAGACCGTGGACACTGGCCCCCCGAGTTTTGCCGCGTCTATTTATGGGCCATCTGCTTCTCCCCCTTTTTGGCTGCTGCGTTTCCAGGGGGAAAATCCTTCTCTGGAGGTTTCTTTCTTATTGAATTCTCGCCGTGTGACTCTGGCGAGTTCACGCCCGCTCGTGTTTTCCTTTTCTGCGTTTAACTTGCGCGGGGGAGCTAGCCCCGCTTCTCGAAGCCCGACGAACCGTTAGGTTTATGGCACACTCTGAAAGGGCGGCCAGTATACGTCCTGTTGACGTTCGGTTCGCTTAAATTGATGCTGGCTTCCACTTTGGTCTTTTGCTCGCACTGGGCTTCGGCTTGACCGTGCTCGCTGTCCTGTCGACCTCCCGCGCATCAGAGTGCCCCGAAACGTCAGCTGAATACGTCACTGGAGGAGACCGCCTAGGGAACGCTTCAGATCGCCGCGATCCTGGTGTCGAACGGGCGCAGGAATCGCTGAGCGTCGCGGTGTCTTTCAGCTCCACCTTCGCGCCGCCGTGTCCACCGCCAGGATCACGACGATCGTCAGCGTTTCTCAATGGTGGCGTCACCTGCCGGAAATGGAAGGGGCAAAATAAAGACGTGGTAAACGGATACGCGTTCCAGGTCAGTCCGTTGTTTTGCTGGGTTCCAGGGACTTCTGTGGCTGCGTGCCTCGTGTTCATGTTTACTCCCGGTTTACTTTCTTCTCAAGTCTGACCACGTCGTCCGGCTTTTGCCTTTTGCTTTTTTAATGCGAATAGCATTCTTTGGATACTTCACGCACTTTTCGTCTATGTATCTATCTATCTATCTATCTATCTATCTATCTATATGTCTATCTGGCTATCTAACCTCTTACGCCGCGGGTCGATAAATAAATAAAAAAGACCAGACCCGGCGGGATTCGAACCGTTGACCCTTTGATCAGCAGGCAGACGCGCTAACCACAGAGCTATGAAGGCAGTCATTCAAGGCACTCTAAACACCTGTTTATATCTTTACCATCGCGCGCGTCCATGCACGAGGGCTCATTCCGCTCTCGTGAGGCTGAGCACTGCCCCTAGCTCACCCTCTCCCGCGCTCGGGAGAGGGTGATGTAGCGGCCGTGCTCACTCTCACGAGAGCGGAATGAGTCCTCGTGCATGGAACGCGCCGCGCACCGGTAGCTGTGACAGCGCTGTGAGGCGCGTCCTATGGTAAAGATATAAACAACCGTTTAGAGTACCGTTGGTTGAGACTAGCTGAGACGCCAGAAAGTCTGGTCGGTACCATTTTGAGTGTTTGTGCGTATGGCGCGTGCTTTGCTCGCCTTCCTAGTGACACAAACGCACGTGCTGGGCTGCGTGAGATCGTGCGCAGGGCTGTGAAAGTGTCAAAAAATTTAGAATCGCCTTAAGAGTGGGCTGGCGTATCTAGAGTGTGCCGGCCACCTGACGAACGCGCATAACTCCGCACCGTTTGATGCTATTCGCATTAACGTAGATAATCATTCCCAAAGGATGGGTTCTGCTGATTTTTTTACCGTGTCGACTAACTTTGAGCCTCAGATTTACTTTTATTATTAGCATTATTAATATTACTATTAACATTTATGTATATATTCTTAGAATGTTTGAGGTGTTTTCTTGTTTGTGTGCGCCAAAAAGTTATGTTTTTTTTTGTGGTCATCATCAGTATATAAACAAATAACCAAACGAATTATTTTTATTACTATTATTACTAACCCCATTACCTTTTGGGTTCCACTCCTGCCTTTGCCATCTTTGAACTCTGAGGAAAAACTCAAAAATATTTTTTGTTTTTGTTTTGTTTTTGATGGTGACTTATTTAGCTGGGTAAATAAACGAGCGATGAACGACCCGTATAAATTTGGTGAGCGATGCGAGAGGCATTTCCACACCGAGTTGGATGGAGTCGCGGGGAGGAGACTGTTGACTTCGAAAATGCCGGGCATGGAGTCACGGGTACTGTATATATTAATGGTCTGGAAACGGGATCGCGAACCTTCTTATATTCTGGGAACGCGGCCACGATTCCGGCGGTTGTGTTGCAGTCGTTGCGAACTCTACGAGCGGCACGGGGAAAATTCTCTTCGGGCTGGTGGTGGCGTGGCGTAAGAGACGGTCTTCTACAGTGTTGCGCGCGTGCCCCGGCGACGGTTGGGACCCGAACTAGTGAGCGGAACGCGACACAAGAGGAGGAGGGCACTTGTAAACAACCCGATCGAGGTGCCACAGACAAAGGGACGCTCTTCAGGGGCGACACAGCCAGCGCGGGCGTGGGGGCTCTGGCATTCGTCGCCATTGCCGTCATAGCCGTGGAATTTAGACCGCTCGCTTTCTCTTTCTTTCTCTTTTTTTCGTTCCCCGCTACATCTGTTCTTTGTTTATTGATGAAGGGGGTTCGTCGTGCCGGGAGGGCTATGTCGTTTTATCTATTTAGGTTTGGATGTACGAGCCAGCGAGTGTCGTCGGATGATGGTTTTGGAATGGCGGCCATTACCAGATGAGGCGCGTGTGCTTTTCGTCAGTGTCGTCGGGTGTGCGATGCGCCCCCTCCCCCTTTTTGTTTTCCTTCTCTCTTTGCGGTTCTTTTTATTTATTTTTTCTTGCTCGTATATTAAACTGGTTCCTTTTAGGAGCGCATCGTTTTACCCGTGGTCTTTTGGCCGCAACGTTACTGTGAACGTTTTAAAAGGAAATAGACATCGGTTCTGTGTACCGCCCTAAGAAGCTGCTGTAATTGAGATTTGTTTTAATTGTGTCGTAATTATATATGCATTACTGTGGGTAGTACCCGGCTCCTACGTGGCTTTTTAATCTTGTGTTTTATAGATGAGATTAAAGTAATCTTTGAGGCTTTTAACCGCTTGCCGTGATCTTTTAATTCTGTAGATTATTTTCGGGATCATTGTGTTGCTTCCACGGAGCAAGTGATGGATATTCTCCTAATTATGTAGATCATTTTGGTCTCATTGTGCGGCTGAACGTGCCTTGCACTGGCGTCAAATCATGCATTTGGCACCATAACTGAAAAGAACGCTACTTTTGTACAAACTTTGAGCGACGAATTATTATTTTATAATCTTTTAGAGGGAGAATAGCGATGTCTGGGGCACACGATGGAGAGTCCCGGTGAGAAGGAAGTTCCTCCTTCCTCTCTTCTCTTGTGGGAGCTGACAAAAGGAGCGGCCAGTAAATAGTCTTTTAATTAATCAGATCATGTTTAAGTTCAATCCGTGACTAGACTGCACTAACTTCTGGCGTATTCATCAGAAAGTGCCTCGAGCGAGCAATAAATAGTCGTAAACTGGATGAAGCTGGACATTGGCTAGCGCCACCTAGCCGTTGTGGAATGAAACCTGTACGCTCCTCCGGATGGGCACCGACCGGTCGCCTTTTTGGCCCAGCGAGCGACTCGGCGGCGTGCAGTAGCGCAGTACCTCTTCTTTCCCCGTTTTTCCGTGCTCTCTCTTTCCCCTCCCTCACCGTCTGCTAAGTCGGCGGCCTGTCCTCTTCCTCCAGACGTTCCGTTATTTCCGTGGGTCTCTCTTTCCCCGCTGTTGCGTCTGCTAACTCTTCTCTTCTTTCCGTAACCGCATTACCCCAGCCCTCCTCCTCTTTCTCGGCTTTGCCGTCTCGCGTCTGCTCAGCGGCTGAGCCAGCTGAGCTGGTAACCGGCTGACCAACCCTCCAGCCGAGCCCTCTCCCAAACAACCGGGCCGTTATTTCTGTGCCTCTCTCCCTGCCTCCTCCACCCCGGCCTGCTTGTGATCGCCCGCTTTCCGTTTTTAGCGTTCCCCCTTTCCCGGTTTTAGGAACGCGGACGCGATTTTGCTGGCTTCTTCTTGAGCCTCGTCTCGTCTGCTTTGGTCTCCGAACGTCGTCTGCTCCCCCCATGCGCGATCTGCGTGGGTCGCGCTCTTGTGTCACCGGGGCCTCTTCGTTTGTGACACTTTTGGGACACTTGTGACGACTCTCCCTGGATAGACGGAGCCGATCAAGCAGCCAAAAAGGCGTCAAGGCGCGCGTCGTGTAGTTTGGTCGGTGATAGCGCAAAGGTGACCCCGAGACTTTTGGCGCCGTTTGGTTGGCTCCATAGTACCGCGGTCGGACTTGAAGCGGCCAATCGGAGCGTCGGATTCGAAGCACGTAACCGCGCGTTGTAGTCTATTTCTCCTGCGAACGGCTGTCACGCGTTTTGCTCCCTTATATCCTCGCAGATAATCGTGCCTCCGCTTTGTAGCGCGCATGCGTCCCTTTCCGCAAGGAAGTGACGTCAGTCTGCCGCTTCCGGTTTCTTTAAGTTGCTTTTTAGCGTCGAGCTTATTTGTGAAAATTAGTTGTTGACCTTGGAAACAGCTCATAGCGAGGGCAAAAATGCATAAACGCATCGCGGCCGAGTTCGTTCGAGAAAAAAAAAAAAAAAAAGCTCCAAGATACGGTTTTTTGTGAGGCTGTTAGTTGCTCGGCATCGGCTCTTGTCAATCACTAGGTTGAAAATGCAGTGACTAACAGACGTCGAAGCGATATAACGAGTAATTTCTAGCTGGTTCGTGATTGGCCTGGCTGCTCCTAGCTTCTGCTGTAATTGATAATGCGGTAAGACCATTAAAATGTCAATCGCGTTGAGTCCCCTACGACGACTCGACCAACGGAGAACTCTCAGCTTTTTCACTGTCGTCGTGTGCCGTATACTAAAGTAGATGAATGGATGCGTTCGGCAGAACCATTTAAATGAGGCATCGGCTCGCGCCACCTAGCCGGCGTTTTGAATAGTTGAATTGCGAACGGTGCATGGCCACCTAGCGGCAAGCACGTGCATCAAAGGAACGCTCGGCTCGTGCCTGCCGCAACATGTGACAGAACCTCGCCCGGTCTGGTGGCTAAAGGCCCGTTTACACACTCGCGACAGCTTACGACCTGAGAGGCTAAAAACCGTTTTTAAACCTTTCGTGACTGCTACGCAGCAGCGCAGCCAGTCGTAAGCCGTCACAAGGAGGCTTAAAGGCCGGTCGTGTCGAAGTCCGTCGTAGTCAAACGCAACTGTGTGAACGCATTAAGGCCGGTCCATACATTGCGTTCGAGTGCGTTGCGACCAGCTTTTAAGCCGCTTAAGACCACCATCCCTGCTGCTGCGCTGCGTATCGTAAGCACTTGCAACAGCCAGGTTGTGCCGGAGTCGGTCGCAAGTGTGTCAATCAGCCTTCAGACAGCAAAACGGGTATGAGCAAACGCGCAGCTCGAGCTGTGGATAGGCATAACGGAGGCACTGAATGATCTTTTTCTTTGGCTCGCTAGCTTGATCCGTATACTATAGCCATCCAGTATTACCTTGAGCAGTCGGGTACTGAGAGCTCTGTGGCCGGGAACGCGTCTAGAGTAATCGGACTCTTGTCAATTGTGTAGTACCCAATTCATACGGGCATAGCCTGAGGGTAACAGAGGTCTCTTTGCAATGGGCGATTGGGCTCTAGGGTCGCGAGCACATGCCAAGGACTCATTTGCCGCTGAGGTCCCTTAGCTAAAAGTACCTACTATGATCGTGTTTAGAAGATCCTTAAATATTTAGTGATTTATAGCCATTAAGTATATGGTCTTCGGAACAATGTTGTCTGTCGGAAATATCGTCAGTATTCCAAAGTTTTGGAGTGACGCCGTTTAGAGCCAACTCTAGTTTATAGGAAAATGTTCACCTGTGCATGTACACAAAATATTTTTTTTATCTTTTTTTCTACCAGTTTTTTTTTTAATAATACATCTTGAACGTTGCCTCGTGTAAGAAAAAATAAAAAAGGCACAGTAAAGGCTTAAAAAGAAAATCCTGCGAACGCTTGCAACTGGGGGAATCCGTGACCTTCGTTCCGCAAGAATGACTACCGCGTGAAGCGGCAGCAGACGATGGGAAAAGAAAAAAAGAAGAAAAAAGAGGATACGAAAATAACCGAACGACCCGTTTACTTTAAAAAAGGCTTTCGCGAGGAGGAGTAAAGAGCTCGCAAATAAACAGACACAAAACCAGAGACGAGAATAACCTTAAAAATAAAGAAGGGAGAGGGGTCGGGGAGCAAAAAAGTTACAAATCAACATTGGCAGCGACACGAAGAGCCCCAGTATCCAGTTCGGGAGCCGGATTCTTTTTTGCTTCCGAAATTAGAGGACGACGTGATGAGTCTTCGCGCGGTGACTCACCTCTCTCCCTCTCTTGGAAGTGCACTGCATTACCTCTCCGTGTGGTAACACTCTGGGTAAGACGAATGGGGCCAGCCGTACCAGCGTCTCTTGTGGACTAAATGCCCAAGGAGACTTACGATCCAACGAGCCTGAATATCCAATAGATCACGTGACAGCTGCGAGACGGAGCATTCCAATAAGACGTTGGATGCTCCGTCTCGTTGGACATTCAGGCTCGTTGGGCATTCAGGTTTGTTGGACGCTGCTCTACCCACTGAGCTAACCAGGAGTTATGCGTCAGTAGACCAAACGGATTTTATCAGCTGCCACCAGTCTAACACGAACAAGGGGTTAGATCAGTTTTCGTGCGTTTTCTGCCTGCTCGGTTCGTCCGAGAACGTGGACAGGTGCCGTGAAAAGGAAACCATGACACCGTCGGACCACGATTGCTTGTGCAGGGAAGCAGTTTGGGTTAAGTTCACGGATACTTGGGGTCGTCAGATTTATTGGTTTTGTTCCAGCATGAACGCGGGAAAACCATCAAGTTGTCCGGACCCCCGCGGACCACGTTCAGTACGATCTGATCGTTGAAAGTGTCGTCTGCTCTTTTAAACTGGTTCAAACTGTCGTCTGCTGCGACGTCGTCGTCTGCCCGCTTGGTCCCGCCGAGGGCTCCAGTAGTCCAAACGTTGCGATAAGAAGTGCAGGCTCGGTGCGAACAGTGGTATAGGAGGTGTTGATCGTTGTTACAATCCTGCTTGCGATTTTCAGTATCGACGTCGAGTATCGCAGCTTTACCGTCCACACTTTTGCAGCCCGGGCGACGTCGCGACTGAAAATTGCGAGCAGAATCTTACCACATAAACCAGGCTTTAGCGTCTATTCTGCGGTGTTTACGCGGAGTGAATCGCCGCACGCCACATTATTTACGCGAAGTTTCGTGGTGTAACGAGCCTCGTTAATTCCACTCGGGCCACTAAAGTCGTCAGAGGTTGCGACGGGGACGTAGAATCAACAATTGCAACGCGAAAAGAGCGCGGGCTGACTCACCACACCGACGTCACATTCCAATGTATTGTTGGTGCGGAACGCGGCGGTTCTTGCCAACACTCCATCGCGCGACGCCGGCGGCGTGCCGCCGGGGCGCTCTCCTAGGGGCGCTTCGGTTTGTTTGTAAACATGAGTTGGTGTACGAGTGTAATATGTTATGGGACGTAAGAAAGTCAAAGAGCTCGGAAACTAGCGCAGGCGCATAAAAAAGAGCGAATTATGCCGAAAAGTAAGCTTAGCCTTTGCTCCAGTTAAGTGCGGCTCTATAAGTCTAAAAAACTGTCCACACTGAACTATCCATCCATCCGTTCACGACAAAAAATCGTATGGCTTTGCATGCGCTTCTATGGGGCGCGATGCGACAAAAATCGTGTTCTCTTCAGACAGACCTCAATGTTCTGTAAGGTATAGGGACCTTTAGAGGGGCACTGAAGTCATTTTGAAAAAGGTCGTTTTGATCTTACGAGGGCGTTCATAAAGTTCGTATTATCGGCACAAAAAAAAAAGAAAACTGAACAAAACAGGCATCAACATGAACGCGCGTCCCTCTAGTCTCCCGCACAGTATAAACATCGCAAGCTATAGTAGCTCGGAACGCCGCTAGGGACACGAAAGAAAATGGTACCGCCCATCGGTGCCAAGCACATGCAGTGATCCGTTTTTTTTTTTGTTTTTTTTTCATTTGAAGGGAAGCAATGCCAAGGATATTCATTCCAATCTGGGAGTGTTGTTCGGAGACAACGCCCCAGTTTACGACACTCGGTGTAAGGACAGAGACGCTTCTAGTGTGGCCAAATAAGAGGAAAGCATTTCAGGACGTTGACCAAGTGATTGCTGAAGTGGAGCGTTCCTGAACACTCAAGGCGAGGAGTTCTATGACAATGGCCTCCGGCATGTGGTGCATCGCTGGAAAAAGTGGGTAACTCTTGGTGGTGAACATGTAGAAAAGTCTCAACTCCTACTCGAGTTTGATTGCTGAATCTTTATTCCTTCGTGACAATAATACGAACTTTATGAACGCCCCTCGTATATTGTTTAAAATGTGTTAGTTCCCACTTAGACCAAGTCCTATATTACAAAACCGCTTATTACATCTCAGGGCAAGAGAAAAACATGGACTCTTTTTTCTCGCGGACTACATTGTGTGGACCAATGAAAGCCCTACAATACGCGCAGATTCCGAATGATCTTATTATAACTCGTTTCGAAGAGAGTCTGATAGGTACACATTCGAATAAGACTCCTCCTTTTTCACCGCGGGCGAAGTCATCCATTGCAACTCGCCGACAAGCGCCTTTCGTCGACCACTTCACTCGGAAAAAAATTCTCCCCCAAAAGGGCTTGTCGCGATCTTTGAACACGCTTTTAACGAGGAAATAAGCTACGCACGATTGTGATTTCGGGTTTGTCGGGATGCTTAGAGCGTCTAGATTGAGTTCTCACCGCAAAAGGACGATCTCAGAATCGACTTGAGTGCCCCTTTAATGGTCTGACGTTGGTCGCGTCGTCTGGTGGAGAAGAGTTCAGTGGAGGCTGAAGTGGAGAGGTTGGAGAATTTTCCTGACCGATGTCTGCGCCGCCGGGGCTCTTCGGACGCCTTTACAACCCGTCGTCTATTTGGACTCGGCTTCCAGACCCGGAAGTGGTGCCTGGCGGAAGCTTGCTAGAGACGGACGCCACTTCCTGTTTGCGGAGTGCCGACTCGCATCTTTTCGACGCCTTTGCTTCCTCTATTGACACCAGCCGACCGCCGTCGTTTCTCGGTTGTTCGTTTGTCTTCTCTGAAATCGTTTTTTCTTTTTTTTCAGTCGTCTGCTCATTGTTCTCGATGCATTTTATGTTTTCAATTTGGGTCGAGACCTTGACCGCGTTCTAACCGCTTCGCCTCGATTGGGCTCGGAGCGGGCGACTTGTCCATCGCATAATAATGATCTCAAGAATGCTCGTGATAGCGAAGCAGGTGCGTGCGCGCTTCGGTATTACCAACAGGTCTGCGGGGTCAGGGTGGCACAGTTGGCGCCTTTGTGTTTCTTTGCTTTTCTCAAAGGCCACGTAAACACAACTCCGCACGCAGATGGGCTACTTAGCGCCGACTTTTTGTTTGTTTTGTTTCTTGTGTTTATATGTTTGTTTTTTTGTTTGCGGAGAGGAATTGTATTTTAGAGGTCGATTTCGAACTGACTGAACTTGACAGCTTTTTCAAGCAGACTTCGTTTCTCCCACGTGACACCAAGCTACGTCACAAGGACGTCACCGTGCGGGGAAATGAGTTCGGACCGCGGTTTGTACGCCATCTTTAAAGGCTGTTTCGGCTAACTCGTGCTGAGACATAAAAAAAAAAGCACGCACGCTAGGCGTGCCGAATTAACGCGGTATTGTTCAAAGTCCCATCAAACAAACCAAAGTATCTTTTTTTTTTTTTTGCGACGTGTCAAAGCGATTAATTAGCGCACTTTTTAAATATTACGTTACCCCCGACACAAAGAGGTGCAGAGCGTACTGACAAAGTTGGTGTCGTTTCTATCGAGGTAGCGTTTGTGCGTCTAATATTTTCCGAGGTTTAAAGAGATCTAAAAGAATTCCCCGCGACAACCTGCTAGCGAACTGCAATGTTAGTTTCCTTATTAAAGTCTCGCGCGCTTTCTTTGAAGCTCGAAAGATCTTAAAGGCACAAAGTTTCGTCTGATATTCGAGCCGGTTCGGAAAAGGTCCAACTCGAAACTCTGCAGGTTCGCGACGCCCATAGCGACCTCGAGAGCGCAGCGGAGCAGCGAGCGGCGGCCGCGAAGAAGCAAGGCGCAGTCCGCATCGGCCTTGACGAAAGCGCGGCGCGAAAGTGTCGGCAGCTTGGTCCTTTGAAGAGCTCTTTGTAGTAAACGGCACTCGTCGAGGAACGAATCGAGGTTGGCCGAGTCTTCCTACGGAGATACGCTCCCGTCAGTCAGCGTCTCTTACGACGAACGCCACACTACGCCAGGACGCCGCGTCTCCATGGACTCTCGTTGAACTTCGGCCTGTTTCCCGCTCCAGGCGGACCGGGGATCTACGAACGATGACGTCATGGACAGGCCTTGTCTTCTGTACTCACCTGAAGGGAAAAAAAAAAGGAAGTTTCCGCATTGTTTCTACGCCGCGCGAAGTAGTTCTTGCGAGATTTGGTTGTCGGGGTGCTTTTTGGCGTTTGAAGTCGGTCTTGATAAGATAACGATATCTAATCTAAGATGCACCTATTTTAATTCTCTGCATAAAGGGAGCAATTCTTAATGCTCCGCGAGGGCCGGACTCGTTTTCCTACGCTTCTTCAGGTCAAACCGAACCGTCTGCTCAGTCCACTCCGCTTTTTGTAGGCGCTCCCGTTATTGTCACACTCCGCTTGACGTGAGGCGCACGCGTCGTCTTTACCCGTTTTCACCTCAAGAACCGTAGTAAAAGAAGTCCGGCTTCTCGCGGAGTGTTACTTATTTCCACCTTTATGTAGAGAATTAAGATAGATGTAGGTGAATTGTAGATTCGATTTTTGTTATCTTATCAAGACTTACACGTTCCGAACGCCGAAAGCATAGCTTTCCTCCGTCAGCCAAACCTCGTAAGAACTACTTCTCGCCGCGTAAGAAAAAAAAGCGAAAAACTTGCTTTTTTCTTGAGGTGAAAACGGGTATAGTCCCGCGGCTCGACCCGTTCGAGTGAACGACATGCACTCGGGAAGCAAGTCACGTTCCTACGGGACGAGAGAATCGCGGCGAACGATTCCACGATCCCAGCGAATAGCTAAGTTAGAATACGATTAAACGAAACAAAAACTGGGATGGGGGCAGGGGCGTTGAGTATGACGTTTCACTCGCCCCTTTTACCTCCACGTGGCGGCAATTTTTCGCTCTCATCGTATTATGAGCGTCCTCGTTCGCTGGCATCTTTCGATTTCTCGCCGTGTCCTGCAGGCAAGTGGACTGGCTGGGTGTAGAGTTACTAAATCAAGCTCTTAAATTTTCTTCGCAAATAAAAATACAAAAACGTTGCTTCGTTAAAAAGAAAAGTTACACGAGTTTGAGGGTAAAACTTGCTACTACGAGTCTGAAGCGGAGATGACCTTGTAATGACCTGGCGTTTTTCGCACCATCAAGTGCAGCGTTGTTCTAGGGGCAGTGGCGTCTTCAGAGACTTGCTAAAAGCCTTTGCACCTTTTTAAATTTTTTTTATTTGGATTCGGTGCCAGATCCGGAAGTGGTGACTGACGGAAGTTTGGTGGGTACGAGCGCGACTTCCGCTTTCTGGAGTGCCGATTCTGTCTTGTTGGAACGTCTTATTCAGTTCCTCCATTTTAACATCGGCTCGCGGTTGTAAATTTTGTTCGTTCGTTTGCTCTGCTCCGAACCTCTTTGCTTTTGCTGTTGGTGTTTTAGTTTGATGTGGAAACATTGACCGCCTTCTTATTTACTTCGCTTCCACCAAACTTCAAACTAAACGTGTTTTAATAAAATCCACGTAAAAAAAAAAAAAAAAACTTGCAATGTTTTTAAAAATTAATTTTTGGCTGGATTGTTGCTTCAGGTAAAACGAACTTTAGCCGCATTGAAGCGTTTAGCCAAGTTGTAAGGTTCCCCGAAGTTAAAATTTCGTCCAAATCGGAACCTTCTGGTTAGTTGAAAATGCTCATTGAAACTTTCGGACGCATCGAAACCTTCAGACCTGTTAAACCTTTCAGACGTATTGGTACTTTATACCCATTGAAACTTCCAGACACGGGGTCACTTTCGGACGCGGTGAAATTTCTGATGCGATAAAAAACATCCAACCCGAAATAAAACTTTTGCCTAATTTCAGCTTTCAACGTAATCTCAACTCTAATCGGAATTGAGATTTCAACAAAACACAGTTAACGCTTTAATGAAACCGGTTAAAAAAGGCTCTGTTCCGGATAGGGCCCACTGACGCATAATGGGAGCCCTTATGTCGTTTTAAGTGGAGTCGGCTGTGACCTGACCACTCGACCTACTTCGAGCTTCTTCGTTTTGCTGACTGAGTCAGCCGTATTATTGTTTGGCAGCTTTTGTTTGCAGCGACGCGGAGAGATCTTGACCGTTGGAGGGAGGTCTTTGTCCCTCGCGCTGTTTGTTTTATTTGCGCCGATTGCGGTGTCGGGCGAGCCTGCTTGGCGGCCTTTCTTTGTGTAATACTCGTAAGAAAGGTGAGAGGTGACCTTTTTCTTGTTGTTTTGCATTGCATCGGGGTGGTATAGTAGAGCAACCGCCTTTAGTAAAAAAACAAATTTTCTAAATAAGATTTTTTTTGTACGCGTGCGTGTGTGCAAGGAATGGTGAACTTTACTTGACAATTACAGTGTTTATTGTAATTTGTGCCTCCCTCTTTTGCTTGGGCGGCTAGGCCTAACTACGAGTTGGCCATTGTCTGCTACATTCGGTGGACGACTTTCTGCGGCATTTCCGAAGAGCGAAGGAGTGCGTGCGCGCAACTTTCATTTGCGACGAGTGCGAGCCCTTTCGCGGCTTAACCATAGAAAGCTATAGCCCCGAGATTAGATAGGAGGCAAAAATAGAACATCTGCGTAGAAGTGTTATCTCTTTAGTTTCGTCGGGTAGTAGTGTCTTTCGTTCTGTATGGCCTTTACTAGAGTTTTGTATCTTAGACAGATATTTAAATGGTTTTCAACCCTCTAGCGCGGGAAGCAAAAAACGAATTCGGCAACTACGACGAACCATTTTTACGGACGGATTTTCGTAGCTTTTGTGGCTTCGCCGCTGTGTGTCGTGTCGTAACTAAAAACACTATATATAGTGGAGCTGTCCAAACTGCCTAATATTTTGACAGGTTCGTGACTTCCCGCACTGAAGCGCACGTGACGGCAGATGCAGCTGTTTATCCGCGAAGGACAGACGGTCGGGAATGGCCGAACTCCTGGAATCGGGCGGCTGCTTATACCACCACGATCGGTGGATGGGTGGACGGATACTGCGGAATCCTTTTAATCGGGTGGCGGCTCGCGCCACCTGGTGGGTGTTTCGATAACAATACGGTAACCTCCGTATAATTTGTATCACTTCGAGGTTAAGCCTTTTAATGGTGATACTTCTAAAATTGCGATCCGTGCAACCGAAGCGACTTCTCGCAACCGAGTGCGGATACCTTCCGACCAATGTAATTGACTAGAAAATGATAAGACATCATTTACTTTGCCACCACACCAAAACTTCACGGCACCTGGCGGCCTAAACAAAAAGCTGCGAGAGCAGGCCGGACAAGAAAAAAAAAGCTTCGCTGACCGTAGCTTGGAATGTAATATTGTAGTACTTCATCGAAATTGTAGGGAACAAAAAGAAATGCATAAGTAGAGGTGATCTGTTACATAACGAGGCGTCACGTCGGAATGTTCTTTTCGGACCAATCGATTTGTCGCTTATCCGCGTGACCGATTTGTCTAAATAACGCTCCACTTATCGACGGACTTTGTTGCCCGGCGGGCCTTCTCTTTTCTTCGTTGCTTTGTATACTGTTATTCCCACGTTTATTTCTTGCTTCCGCGTCGTGAGTGCATATCGTCGGCGGAATAGCCGTTTTGCAGAAAGGGAAACACATTAACGCCACCACGGCGAATGACGCGAGAAGAGAGAGAAAGAAAAAAGAAGGCTCCTTTTCGGTCTTATTCGTCGTTTATTGAGACTTCACTTAGTGTATACTGTTGCGTCAATAGAAAGGTGCGCGATTTGAGTGCGCTCCGCGTAATGGGACGCCGCGGCTTCCATGTATAGTATTTCCGTTCTCCGCTCGCGCTTTGGTTATCGACGTGGCGTTCTGTGTTTCAAAGTGGTCGGTCGCAGATTGCTGGTTCCGTTCCCGGAATTAAAGAGGAAGCAATTGGAGCGTATAGTGCTGGCAAGCGAAACTTTAGCTCCATTTCAATATTTCAATTGTAGATCCCTAAAAAAAAAAAAAAAATTAAACAGTGTGGTTGGAACACGCGTGTCAAAAATAAGTTTCGCGCGAAAAAAGGTTCTTAGTTAAACATATAAAATAGCGCAAAAAAGACAAGGACAAGAAGTAAACAGGACAAGCGCTAAAGTACAAGCGTATTTTATATGTTTAACTAAGATGAACCAACTAGCCCAGCAACGTACGCTACTAAAGGTTCTTAGACCAATATTGACGGCGCGAGACGTGATTTAGTGGGCAGTCATCCCCTTTCCACTTGTTTTCTCTCTCGGCATTTCGGGCGCGTGGAGGAGAGGGGAGCGGCTTCGCCTTCTCGACCAAGATGGTCATTCCGGAATGACCCGTGACGTCATGGACTCCGGACGCAGAATTTCAAATAAATCTCTCGCCGCGCTCCGCCACTCGACTCGGTTGTCTGCGTCGCCGTTGACCCTGGAAAGCTTTTTGGCTCTATTTGACTTACAGAAATGAAGCTACTCCTCGTAATTTTACGAGGTAAAACCCACCTGTGAAATACACCTTGGACGGGAGATTTAGATTGCTACGTGCATGCGCCGAATTTGACGGCCCATCTTAGATCCAGCCTGGACATTTCAGACACCCTATATATCGGGGAGGGGGGCAGTTCCTCGGTGCGTGCTAAACGAAAAAGAAATGCATTCGTAGTTTCTTCCGAAGACAGAAGTCATAGCCGATTGCTGACGACACGTCACGGCGAAGTCGTTGGGCGTGGGTGTCCCGTTCACGCCCCGTGTCTCTTGGCTTTGTTCTCACGAGCACGCACCTTGCTGCTCTCCCTGCGACGGACGGCGAGACGCGTCAGCGTCGCTGCCAGCGCGTCTTTCAGTGTCTCACAACGAGCGCGACGCTATAGCACGCGGCGACACCAAAGGCGCACGCGTTAGACTCCAGCGCTCCTCTCGTCAGACTTCAGCGCGTTTACCATTTTGGGCGGCTGGGAGATCCACTAACAATGACGTAATGCGCGGGCCCTGTCTTCTGTATACGGCTGAACCCTCTGAATAGGGCGGCTACTTGCGCCACCTAGCCGAAACTTTTGATTTCAACAATTAACTGCATTTATACTTGAAATTAATTAAGAGCGATACATAACTTTTCTATTGCGACGTCGCAGCACCTGTGTCCGTCCAACGGGCGCTGCGCGAGACCCGTATCAAATGCCGATAAAATAGATCGTCGAGGCTTCGGCGAAGTTCCGTGGTAACGCGCCCGTTTCACCTGCAGCGGACCCAGGATCGAATCCTGGGGATACCGCAGCGGCGGGCTGGATTAGCCGAGCATCTGGCGATACCGACGACGGGCGCCCTACGTCCTACAACGACAACGAACGTCACTCCCGGTGGCGGAAGAGCCCGCAACAACTATCGATGTAAGATCGATCTAAAGTCTCGAACTGCATTTGTGCCCTCTTGGTATTCAGCGACCCGATGACGCAAAAGTGCAAAACTGTTAGCTGACGCGAAGGCAGCAAACTAAGGGACAACAAATTTGACTGTAGTCGAAAGGGTGATAATAGCCGACGTGAGACTAGCCGAGTTAATTTCCGGATCGTTGTTTGGGTCTGCTTTTTTGTTTGTGTGTGTGTGTTGCAGTACGCGGGCGACATTTGCGATATTCGTCGTGCAATTAATTTTCGACGTTTCGACGTTTTCTCCGCGAGATAAGCGTTTGGACTTTAAAGCTGGCCTGTCCAATCTTTGCCTTTTTCTTTTTTTTTCTTCCAACGTGTCCTTTGAGGCGAACGCCTCTCCGCCGTTGTTATATCCAAGGTCCGATCTCCGAGTTGTAGAAGCCCCGAGCTACGTTAGTTGACGGGGATTAACGAAACGACGGCCAAAGTAATGGTTCAGCCGCAAGCTGTACTTTGCGATTAATCCCCGTCTTCAGCCGGAATGACTCATTTATGAATAATAATAATCATTATAATAATATTTTTTTTACTTGTTTTGTATACATGAGTAGAGGAAACATGGCAGCGATCTGATTGTTGTGTCATTCGAACCCCTTTGTCAAAGGGCTTGTCCGACTCATCCTGTTAATTTCATCCAAATGTAAATTACTTCGCTCATATTCCGCTAAAAGCTATTTTCACTTTCACAGTACCGGAACTAATAGTTCAGTCTCCGCTACACTGACGGATCGTTACTTTCGATTATATCTTGGAAGAACGCGCTGTACCTTCGTGTGGAACTTGGACGCTACTCCGGAGGAATTCGGCATCTTTCGGGGTTCGTAGTCCGCAGGGCTGCCCCTTTGAGTGCGCTTCTTGCTGCGCATTGCTGCACTGTGGAGAAGCGACATCCGCTGGGTAGATATCCTGCTTATGTCCCTTTGCCGCAGAGCAGCCGCGTGCTTTGGGGAAAAGCTGCATTCACAACTTGATGCGCCGTTTACTTTCTCTAATGACGAATGGACATTCAATTGCGCGGTAATGGAAACAGCACGAGGCAATAAAGAAAAATAAACTTGTTTCGCCTACACGTATATACGCTATATTACAGAAAACAAACGTAGGACGAACAGACACTTGATTAGTCTCTTTCAAATAACATCGTTAAAAAGTGGTTGTCCGTTCGGTCCTCGGTGGTTTTATTACTTCGAAGTGGTGATAAGTACAACGCGCTCGCACTATTCAGAGAGCGCAGTAATTGTTAGCGTGCAACTTGCTCTTTTATGACATTATGCGTAGGTCATTGGTAACTCAGATTGCTCGTCCGTCCCAAATTTGTGCGCGATTCTTTCAGCGTCAGTTATCGAGGTCACTGTTTCGTGAATTATTTCAGCTGGGTGCCGGGGGTTATTTCAACTCCATGCTCGCCGCAAGCCCCGAATTCCCTCCCCTAAAAAGAAACAAGACATCGGCTTTTGTTTTTCTGACAGAAACAAATCTGTTTTTTTTTTGGCGGAGCGATCTTTTATATTGTTAGCGAGCTTATCCCTTCGAGACGAGGCGATGCAATGCGGAGTGCAATTTCGTCTGCTTCTTTTGCAGGGGCTACGGTGACGTCACAAAGACGCCGAGCTCTGATTGGCTCTGATTGGAAGGATAGTGGGTAGGCGTGAAGGCAGCTAGCATTGAGGTCTCCTTCCGTGAGCCAATCAGAGCTCGACGGTATGACGTCACTGCCCGAAGGAGACCAACTTTCGCTCCGCATATCACCGAGAAGACCTTTCCACGCCAGCACGCAGCGACGCCAAGACGGACGCGTCTGCCGCTTGCAGCGCTCGAGCTTCAGCGTGACCTGGGGCGGATAATCTAACGCTGACGTCACGCGCAGGCCTTGTCTTCTAGGCTCTATTGGTCGCTGACGAGATGTAAGGAACTTGTCGACCTGATGTTCGACGTGGAACCTTGAAATTCGAATGGTTGGGCAAACCTTGGAATGTTTGGCAAAGTATCGACGAAGTTTGGCTTCTTGAACAGTGTTGGCCGACTTGTACGCCAAGTTTTCGATAATATAGACCTTTTCCACGAGGGCGCCGCCATCTTGAATTGTCGTCACTTCCAGTATGAGCGAAAACATTGTTTTGCCGTCGCCACGCCAATAGAAGACACTTAGGATATAAGCGTAACCGTCATCCATTCTCGTTTTGCCTCCCCTCTTTTTTTTTTTTTTTACTATTTGCAGGTTGAAACTTTTGATTATTTTTTTCGTCGCCCATACCGGATACGCCTAGTAGGTGGCATGGGGACTAGAATATACGAAAAAGGTCTATAGTTAATTTAACCTCGCGTGAAATATTGGCCAATGTTTACGCAGTGCAAAAACAAACATGTACACTGTTGAAGATTTAGTTAGTGAATCGATATACGAGGTAAATGCTGCTCGTCCGCCAGGTGACGCCAGCTGGTTGGAAAGGGGGGGGGGGTTAAAATAAGACAACTAATTGCAGTGTGAAAGGGGCATCTTTTACTGTCGCAGACAGGAGAGGTGAGAAGCATCAAGTAAAAAGATGAATGCATGAATAGATGATAACGCAACGCTAAACATTTATTTTCAAGAATAGAAGGACTTGATTGAGGCGAGGGCTTCGCGGACCCCATTTGAGAACACTGACCTAGAAGACTAGGCTTGCGCATGACGTCATCGTTAGTGGATCCCGCCCTGAGTGGCAAAGACGCCGAAGCTTGGCGAAGACGCTGCAAAGCAGACGCGTGTGTCTTAGCGCCGCCGCCTGCTAGCGTCGCGCTCGTTTTAAGACGCTGCGAGTCGCTGACGAAAGCAGCGTTGCCTGGAGTGATGACGTTTGAGAGATATGGGGGGGGGGGGAATCCTTTAGGTGGGACAGGGCCCGGGCTGTGCCCTAATCTAATCGACATTCCAAATGGCTGCCCATTGTCTGCGAGCTTAGGTGTCTGTTCCGTTTGCTATTCCAATTTGCCGGCGCCGCTCTAATCGGCTGCAGCCGAGCGCATCCATCCATCGGCGGAGGCGGTTGGCGCGGCCAAGCGTCCAGGCCAGGTCAGGCGCGAAGCTGCTGAAGCCGTGTGCAGCCGAGCCGATCCAAGTTGGGTCGGACTAACCGCTGCTGCCCCCTCGGACGCGCGCTAACGAGGCTCCCGATGAACGGATCCCGGGTCCGTCGCCACGGCCAGGAAGAAGCGCGAAGGCCCATTTCTACTGATTAGGGTTTAATGACGACCCGCTAATCGGGGATTGGAACGGAAACAAAACGTGCTGCCCTTCGGACTCCCGGAGGTCAATTGCGTCAGCGAACCTCCGAGACCCAGGCAGCGATTTTCGCGACCGTCTGAAGACCGTTTCGTCCCCATCTTGAAGTATATCATCGCGTAGGCCTTCCCGCGGTGACACGTTTCTCCTCGGCTAAGGAGAAGTAAACTTTCATTGATTGTAAAAGATATTTGTGGTCTAGGTGGGGCCCTTAGTCCAGGGCTCCAGTGCTCTCTGCCGCAGCCTTCGCCCTGTGTACCAGCATTTGCTGGTCGTCGGGGGAGAAGCTTCCCAAGTCTCGTAGGAAAGGAAAGGAAGTATGGAGGGGTTGGAGAAACACGCCCAAGTGACGTGATAAAGGGATGGCGACTCGCCGCAGTGTGGACAAGTGTCTGGATATTTGTTGGAATGTAACCCATCCAGGATTGCTAAATGTTTGAATGCTGTCATCTGTAACTCATGGCAGGTCGTGGCCTCCTCACGGGTTATGGAGTGATAAGGTGGTGGATACTTGAAACGTAGGCCGCGTTGAAACGCCAGGACTTCGGGGAAGAGGACTGCGAGAGGCGAGGATTCTTCGGTGGATTGGTCCCTGTCCGCTTCGGGTGCCCGGATGGTGCAAGCTCGGGCGACGGAGTGTGCGTGCCGATTACCTCTGATCGGGTTCGTGACCTGAGTCCAGGCAGCCACCTTTGGGAGGGCAGGTCTTTCGTTTGGAGAACGTGAAATGCGACCAGCTCGGAAACGTCGAATGGCCGTTTGGGAGTCGGTAAGAATGGTAGTGTGTTGGGGCCGCTCGCTACTATTGCTGTGGCCTGTGGCATCTCTTCGGCGACGGGTAGAGTTCTTGTGCGCACCGCTGCCGCGGTGAGGTCTTCCTTATCTTGTCCAGTGACACTGACGGCTGCCATCGACCGGTCAGGGTACATCGCTGCATCTGTGTATCTAACGTCCTCTCTCCGTATACCGTAAACGCGTTGGAGGCTGCTCGCCCTAGCCGCGCCGTCCCGCGCGGAGCTTGGGGTTCATGTTGCTAGGAATCGGGTTTGTCTGTATTAGCTCGTGGATTTCTTTGAGCTGTACGGTTTCTCTCATGGATTCCGGTACTGCGTATCCGAGAGATGTGGTGCGTGCCGGAGGAGTCCGAGAGCGATCTTGAACGCATTACCGGATGACTTCCATGCTGTCCTCGTCCCCTTTCATCATGTTCCTGTATGGTGCTGCATACGTGATTTTGCATGAGCCATAAGGGCCTGGGTCATACAGATGATGATGTGCTCCCTTAAGACCATGGTTGCGGTTTGTCTTTCTTACCATCATACGCATGTTCTGTTAATTAAGATTCAGCGTTCTCGTCTTCATCACATCCCTTACAATAATATAGATCCACTCTTTGTTCCTCACTTTATGTTCTTGTTTTCTGCTTTTGAAGACTGAACAGAACCTTCCACAACAAGGCGTTGCGCCTAGTGGACCACTGCGTGATACAGGGATCCGATCGTTTCAGGGTGTCGCTAAAGTCTCGGTGTTCGACGGCTCTTACTCTACTTGTCTTTATAGACAATTGTAAGCATGGCGACCCGACTGGTGTCCCATGCCTGCAAGCCCTGTGCAGCTTGCGCGTGAAGATAACTTCGGCAAGCTTGCAACTGCACGGACTCCTTCGCACGAACGTAGACATGGCGACGGCCAGTCGCCTTGCTTGCAATCGTTTATATAGTGACTCTGTTTAGCGCGTTCGGGCGTTTGGGGCGGGTCTATCCGTCTGAGTCCAAGATGGCGACGAGTTGTCACTACTCTTATCTATACCGAGCTCTAGCGGCCCGTTCGGTGACGGTCTGATGGTAGCGAGTGTCCTCCACTCTTCCGGCCTATCTGTGTAGCGACTCTATATCGGTCGGTTCAGCTTATCTGTGAAGTTGGGCAAAGTCGGGCGTAAGATGCCTGCGAGTTGTCACCACTCTGCTTTCATTGCCTATAACGACCATTTACGGGGTATGATGATGGAGAGTGCTCTCTACTCTTTTCGATCTCTGTAGCGACTCTATCTGGTTGCTTAGTCTTATAGGTTTTAAGCTGGGCTACGCGTGGCACGATCTCCTCATCTGCATACGAACGCGATGGGATCGACAACGAGTTTGTAGGCAAATTCAGGCTCAAGGTGGAGAGCGTCGTCGGGGTCGACTCCTCCGCTTTTACTCTTATTTTAATTAGCGCGTTGACGTCACTGGAGCGAGGATGCATGCTGATGGTGGGTGTTGTTTTGTTTGCTTGTTTGTTTGCATTTTATTTTTGACTTCGTGACGCTGCGGCAGCCATTGGTCCCGCGAGGACATTCGCGGAACGATAAACGCTTACACTCCTCCGGGGTTTATTTTGTTCTTTCGGTTAATCGGACGTATCGTTTTAAACCGGTAATTCCGATTTGCATCTCTTCTTTGCTCCTCGTTGGAACCGGATGTATTTCTTTCGAAGGTGATCGTATGGATGTGAAACCAAGATGGCGAGGTTCTTGTGTGTATCTTTCGTCCGCTGCTGCGGTTGAAATTTGGATGTCCCGCGTAAAATATTAACTCGAATCGTTCTTTGGCTAGGTGTTCGGCATTTCGTGAAGCCCAGATAAAAGCGTGGCCGCGAGGCTCGACACTGATTAGTTGACGGGGAGGTCACGTGACCAGAGGGGTAGGCGAGGAGGAGCTCCACCACCTGTGCGCACCGAGGGAGAGGAGCTCCAGAGTAGGGATCTGGAATATCGTCAGGTTTATCAGTATTGCTAAACATTTGTGACGCTAGAATGTTTCATATAGGCAACATGATTGCCATAGCAATTTGCCATTCATGATTATCCGTAGTGCCTTCTGGATTAGTCAGCAATTTTGTGTGTAATTGCTAACGACTGTATAGTACCAAGGCTCTTTGCGCGCTGTATGGAAACATGAACTGGCCTAGGTTGAGCCGACCTGGCTTCCTTTAGATTGGAGACATCCGTGCTCGTCTGGGTCGCAGTCGGTTTTGTTGGGCTTCATTTCACACTTCGAGTGTGGCTTCATGTTGAACTTCTATTTCTAATTCGACTGAGAATTCCGTTTCAGACTTCTGCTTCAAACCCAGTTTCCATTAGGCTCTCAGTTTAGTTCTTTAAAAAACTGTTGCGGCAAAACATAACTGTGAAAACTAAAAAAATACAAAACATTTTTTTAAAATTTGATTGACATATTGTATTATTGCACACCGCCTCAAGGAAGGGAGAAGACGAGCAAAACGTGGGAACAAGCTAATAAACAACGTGAATTAGGAACAGTCCTTTGAAACGTACTCGGAACGTGCGAAATTGCCATTTTTGGCATTAAAGAACGCTACGATGGAGTAATGTTAAAATTGATGCTCGAAAGCACGAAAAAAACAGAACGAAAATAAGATTAGAAGTAGTTGCGGTGTGAAGTTACACGGTTATAATAACTCAATAATGTATTTATCTCCGTTTTTTTTTCCCTGTTTATTATTGGTTGCAATATAGTAAACCAGATGAAATACATATTTATTTTTTCTTCATTCGTTGTCTCGTTCTGCGTTGCATATACACATGCGGGGTGTTTTAAGCTTAACGATTTGGTTTAAAAAAAGCCGCGGAAAGTTACACTGATGCCGCTTGCGGAGAGTGAGTCATACTGACAGGGGGACATATTATGGGGGGCTAATCGTAACGATCGAGTCGGCTAATGAATTAAAATTCGTTAATTAACTTTTTGGCTACGCGGAAAATAGACATATGGTTCCCATTAGAAAGTTGCTCCGCGTCATCGAAAACCACTAAATCGGTCATTTTCAGAAGAAGACTTTGAGCGCGTGAGAAGCGTAGTAGCGCCTAAAGTTACCACTCGTGGAGCGAGTGTGCAAAAGCTAGAGGTTGCAATAAGGCTCCCGCGCGATTTTTCCGTCTCTTATCTAGACCTAGCCTTGTACCTGCTCCGCGAGTGGTAACTTTAGTGTACTACTACGCTTCTCCCCGCGCTCAAAGTCTTTCTGAAAATGACCGATTTAGTGGTTTTTCGACGCCGCGGAGGCAAGTTTCACAATTGGTCCCATCATGTCCATGCTCATTAATTAAAAAGTTAATTAACGTAATTTTTAATTAATTAGCCGACTGATCGTTACGATTAGCCCCCCATATTATGTCCCCCTGGCCGTATAACTCGCACCTCCACAAGCGGCCTGAGTGTGGCTTTCTGACTTTTTTTTTAAAAACAAATCTGTTAGACTTAATAAAAAAAAACACCCCTCTCTCTCTGTGTGTGTGTGTGTGTGTGTGTGTGTGTGTGTGTGTGTGTGTGTGTGTGTGTGTGTGTGTGTGTGTGTGTGTGTGTGTGTGGCGCGTGCGTGCGCGTGCGCGCGTGCGTGCGTGCGTGCGTGCGCGCGCGGTGAAACGCAAGCGATAGGTGTAGCACGGTCGCGGAATGCGAGTGGAATGGTGCCGTCAGCGTACCTGAGGACGGAGGTGCGACGTGGTGAATTCTCATAGCCGTCGTGGTCGGCATTGTGGATGCCGCTGAGGACCGCCACCAGTGCTCGGTGATCCGTGAAGTATAAAATGGGTAAGCGCGGCGGCAAGTTTCTACACAACCATCTATCAGCATTACGCGTAGCAACTGGATACTGCTTAAGTGGGATTTCGCATAACGCGAGTGATGTTTGAAAACAAGTGTTTGAAGCAGACGACACTGGAAGACTCTCTTTCGTCGCGTCGTTACTGGCGGGATGCCGGTTCTATCTCAGCGCGGCCGACGGGAATAGCCATACTTCTCTGGCCTCGCGCCAAGAGCTGTGAGAAGGGTTTTTCCTGTAGCGGCGACAACACCCCACGGCGTCGAAATCTCTGCGAAGTGTCGCCCGTAAAGCTATTGCTTTAAAACGAACGGCGGCGATCGGTTATCCACCCGTTTAACTAGAGTTCATTGCTTCATCGCTATTTTCTAATTGCGTGGAGTAGCGAAGTCTACCCGTCCCGTTCTCCGTCCGACGCCATTTCTCCGGGCCAGCGTCATACCACCTAGAAAACGAAGGTCGAGCTTCCATGTGGTTTCCGCTTGGGGAGGGGTGCTCTAACGATGGCGTCATGGGCGGGGCCTTGTACGTGGTGTTGGCCAGCGGCGGCATCTCCAGGCGCCCGTTGGAGCGGGGTTTCGATCCGGCTCTGTTTACCCGGCCTGCCAATATCTGGCCTTATCGCGCGTGCTCTCGAACCAGCGACCCCTGCCCCATCACGGATGCGATGGCGGAATCGGAGACCGTTCGGGCCCAATGGCGCCTCCTGCCATGGACCCACTTACACGATATGCAGCCGCAAGGAGACAGATCCATCAGCTTGAAGGCAAACTGAAGCGGTTCTGTATTGGAGATTTGGTCTCCGGGATCGCAAATATACACACATTATTTCAGTTTGACGCGCCAAGTAGTCGCGAGAGCCGAATATGGGAGTTAAGACGCCCGAAGGTAGGGGATGAAACACGTCCAAGCCCGGCAAGTCCACGAGGAGGCGTGCTTCGTGTCCTGAATCCGAAGCCACCTTGGCAAAGTGCTGGTGCACTTGATCCGCTCACAGAAAAGAAAATGGTAGCGCTATCGTAATTAAGTCTTACGATGCACGGAGTGCAGTACTCGAGGAGCAATTGCTCCAATTTGTATACAGAAGACAGCGAGCAGTCGTTTGGGGAGCGAACAACCTATTTCTTTCCGCAATCTCTATCCGATAAATTTAGCGGGGAAGCCGAAGTCGTGTACACGTCCTGTGACGTCAATTTTCCCGCTAAAATTACCGAGGTATTGCACGGACGGGCGGATTCCGTTATAACATTACGTGCTATAATAACTGGCGCTGCTTCTTAATAATAATAATAATAATAATAATAATAATAATGATAATAATAATAATAATAATAATAATGATTTCCGACATTCATGTGTCTAAAAAACCTTAAAAAAATGAAAAGTTTTTTTTTTTACATGGCTCTCACCATTTAGGCGGAGTGTAAACGTTCGACGATGCGTTGTTTTTATTTTCGTTCTACCTGACCGTCGACGGCAAAGTGTTCGCCCCTCGGCGATGCCACCGAAGCGACTTATCGGTGGCGCGTCTTTTCGCCGACCGCGATCTCCGTCCAAGAGGAGCATTGTGCTGCTGCTCGATCGCAACCTCGGGCAATCGACGCTACGTCGGGAGACACAGCGCCGAACGTTTACGAGCACTTCGAACGCGCTCGAGTCGGATGGCAGGCCCTTAACGAGACAATGTCTTCGCACGGCGTTCGGGTTCGCTCGCCTCTCGATTGTCTCGGCACCTTCCGCGGGAGTTGCGCGATGCCACCTGAAAGACAAGGCCTGCATATGACGTCATCGTTGGTAGATCTTCCCGAAGACGCTGAAGCTTGACGAGGGTGCGCGTCCTAGCGTCGCGCTCGTTCTGAGACGCTGCACGACGTCGACGCTGACGCGGGCTCTATGCCTCGATCCATTAGAGGCGACGTTCGGTGGGCAGGGATACTCCAAAAGGTATTCCGGAACACAAATACTGAGATACATGTGTTTCTTAAGGCCCGAAATACAGATACTAAAATGCATTGTACTAAAATGTCTTGCACGCAACGGTATATCCCCGAGATACTTCTGAAAAAGACGTCGAAAAAGTGTTCCAGAATAAAGATACAGATACTTGAAATGTATTTGTTCTCGAGCGGTGCTACGTGGGGAGGGCGTAGTTCGTGGCGAATGCTAATGGAAATTTATGCTATCGCTCCTCTTTTTGTGTCATTTTATGCGCTTCCCCTTACCTCAAACCAATGCCGCTAAAAAAAAAAACACACACACACACACACACAGTTACGTTGGGTGAATTACGTAGTTGCTGAACAGTAAGTACTGCGTGCCATGCCTGCACAGAAGACGTTTGCACGAAATGAACCCTGTTTTGTCGTGAGGGCCCATCTCAAACTGTCGTCTCGTATGTTTCTAAGAGTCACCCATAGTGTGAGGAGATTCGACAAGCCGAGTCCCGTATAACTTTCTCCGCTCTACTCCTTTACAGCGTTCTCTATGCTAAATTGGAAAGATTGGAGGGCTTTGTGAAAGGAGCTGATTTTGTTATTCTTGCAAGTAACCATCTTTAAATCGCAGGTTTTTCTTTATGTTGGCGAATGGGGTGGATTACGATATAGGGCGGGGTCATGTTACAAATTCTGAAGAAACTTGCACCAAATGCACGTTTTTATCTTTTGAATTTATCGTAAAAACGGCAACAAATGTTACGAGATACCCAAGTCTGGCAAAGCATCGCGATACGAGCGATACCTCGTAAACGTATTCCACTACTGAGATAGAGATACTTTTTTCAAATGTATCTCGATACAGAGATACAGATACTGGAAAGTACCTCGAAGATGTATCGCTCATTCACGCCTGTCTGTTGTTCACAGTGATGAGAGATGCGAGGTAAAACTGTCGCTTCTCCGTTTGCTTCTTCAATTTTCCCCCCTGATATTTTTGTTCCGGTAAGGGTACTTTTTTTCCGGTAATGGTATTTCTTGAAAAATGTGCCCCATTATTTTAACCGTTACTGCGTCGTCAGCGATTGAAGCAATCACTGTGCCGAGGGAGGCGAAGGTCTCTTCGTCACGTTGTGGCACTGTCCCGCGCTGTCTCTCAATTATACCGCGACCCGAGCGGGGGATGCTTCGGGCTCCAATCACTGGCCGCTCAGCGACGTCGAACACCCGTCAACTCCAATTATAAACCTTAACGACTCGACCGAGGAAACAGACGAAGCAATCCTTGGAAGCTAGCAGCTAGCTGGGGCAGGTTGTGGTTTCTTCCATTTCTTTTTTTCTTTTTTTGTTTCTCGTGGAACCTTCGCTGCTCTGTTAAACTTCGCACGTTTCATTATTTGCGCGCGCGCGCGTGTGTATGTGTGTGCGTGCGTGTGGGTGTGTCCATGTGTGCGTCCGTGTGTGTGTGTGAGAAATATATATAAAATAAATAAGGGGACCGCTACGCTACACTGAATGTCTACGTATCCCCTTCGCGAATTTCAGCTTCTCGAGCAAGTTGGAGTCTTAGAACGAAAGCAGTTTGTGTAATGAAACCCATACATTATTATTTATTTTTTCGCTCGTATCATTTTTTTTTTCGTGTTTAGCTTTTTCTTTTTTCTTGAGTTTTTATTTTGACAGATACCGCGCAACCAGTTTTGCCATCCAGTGTGACGATTATTCGAGATCGTGTCATTGCAACCCCCCCCCCCCTCCCCCGGTTTTTTTCTTTCTTATTTTTCTTTCTGGATTAAGATGCGCTACGCTAGCGCTAGGTCCTGGCTCTGCCCGCGTTGTTTTCCGTGATGTTCCACTTGTGTTTTTTTTTCCGGGCTACCGACGATTCATCTGGGCAGCGGGGCTACGCTAAATCAGTTGTTTCAGCTCTGCCTTCGCTTCCTTTGCTCCCCGATGCGTGTTGCGCCGTCTGCCTTTTCTTTTTTTTTGTCCCTTCATCGCGCTTCACAGTGTACGATGATGGTGGCGGACGCTTCCTGTTCCCACTTCTTTTTTGGCCCGTGGTTTTCCTCGTCCTGCCGTCTGGTCGTGGGCCTCTCGAGCCGCTAGAAACTCCGCTGTTCAGCCCTGACGACGCTGCGCGCTCGATTATGACGTCATTAGTCCGTTACACAATCGCCGACGGCAAGCGAAACCTCACCGCAAATGTAACGCTACTCATTGCTTAAAAAAAAAAAAAAGAACATTGAAAAGGAAAGAAAAAAAACGGGGAGAGAGGGGCGGGAAAGGGGGGGGGGGGTGTCAGCTGTCGTAATATGCTTCGCAACAATGTTGTTGTTTTGCACGCGCAATTTTCGCAGCGGCTGTGGGAATCTTGGGTTTGGTCGTCATAATGCCATCCCATTGTATTCGGTGCACTCTACAGACCTATTGCTAAATTACCCAAGCATCCAGGAGAATGCAGGGATTGGTGTTTCACGCGCCGCACGCGCACGCCTTCCCCGTATAAAAGACTCGAAGTAAATAACCAGAGTAAAGCGTTGACGAACGCGCGTGCAAGATGCCATTTGTTTTAGGCATTTGCTTCAGAAAAGTTGCAGCGCTTCCTGATTGGCTCGGTGTAAGGCTCGCCACAGCAGCAGCTTGACGCAAGCATTTCTGACGCAGTCAAACGCAACTGTGTGAACTGAGCCTTTACCACTGCCTAGGGTGCCTTCATGTGCGCTTTGCTTGGGGTGATGACATCTGGCCATTTTGATTTCAAACGCTTATTTTTATTTTTTGTTCTGATAGCGCGTGAAAGAGCGTGTCCCTGCACGCGGTCGTGGCGCTGACTGTGCTACGGCGACATTTTGTTTCCTGTGATTTCTTTGTATTTTCCCTGTGAGCGCGTGCTGTCAGCATCGGGTACTACAAACGATGGCATCACCCTAAACAGCAACGTCATTGACGAGCACTCTACCACTGCCTAGCCCTACTGAGTGCCAAGGTTGTGTTCGGAACTGAGGTGTTCTGTACCGTAAGTACCGCGAAACTTGGTCGCCGATCGCGTCTCGGAGGTGGCCATCGGTATGGGACACGTGTCGGTGTCCAGCAGTCCTGACCCTTACCACTTCAGGATCCAGTCGAGTTGCAAAGGCTGTAGGGGGCGCCAGCCACCGGCCGATTGGAAAGGTTCGCTAGCATTCATTCGTCCATATATGTTTGAGTTATCAGTGTGCATGGTCTTCAACGAGGTAGAGGACCTTGATAAACTGGCAGCTGAAAGTGACCCCCAATTGGCGAAAAAGAGTGCCATAGTACAGGCTAGCTGGTGGAAGTCAACCATTTCGTCGTTTACCCTGAGACTGGGTTTTTTTTTAGAAGAGCATAAGTAACCCTGCCTGTTTTTCTGTTACTTTTGCTCTTCTAAAAAAAACCAACTCCAATTGGCCGCCGCCATGTTGCACAGTTTTGACTACTAGACACGTGACTCTTATAGTTTTCGTCTAGATTTTAACGAAGTGCCGCGCACAGAAAATTTGCTTATTGATCTTTAATAACAGTACCGACGGGATAAGTTATGTTTCGCTTGTTTTAAGTCCAAAATGTGCTTTTACGACAAAAACTCGGGCAGCTTCGCAATGCCTCCGCTAGACGCCGCCGTCAGTCGCGGTGCTGTATTTGGTTTTTTTATCGGAGCTAGACAGTGATCTCTGGGGCTAACAGTATCGGAAAAATAGTTTATCGTGTTTTTTTACAGCGATCGCGATACAAATCTTGGCTCAGTTTTGCGTAAAAGCCTCAGGATTTGGTACGGTCACGTGTCTAGTGGTCAAAATTGTACAACATGGCGGCAGCCTAGTGTGGGTCACTTTTGCCTGGTGAACGGGATACCAGTTTATCGCTCTTCTAAGCCTCGTTGATGGTCTTGGACACCGGGATCTTGGAGGATTGACCGTAGCTCGCGTATTCGGAAAAGCTTGCGGAGTAAGTCCCTCGGAAAAATCCTGGCACTGTGATTGGCGCACTTTGATGCACGCCACAATCGCGCTGTTCCTCAGCCCCAACAAACGCCTCTCCTAACAAAAAGAAAAAAAAAGGCGTTATTTACAAGATGCCAACGCGAGGCACAGATTGCAGAGCTTAGAGCTTTGTTTTGCGTGTTCTCAGTGACTGAGCGCGGAGCCCCATTCGCGCTGACGCGGCGTCCAATCTCTGCCCCCCGATTGCCTCGCTGACGCCTGCAATTCGGGGTTCCACTATCTAGATTAGAAGGTGTTGGGGTAAGGCGCTTGAGTTTCGGCAGGCGGCTACGGATCCTTTAGTCGTCGAGGTCCCTGTGAGGGAAGCCGTTGCGGGGGCCTCTTGCAAATGCCCGGGGTCACGGCGGCCGAAATCTCGCCTGATCCGCGCCTGGAATTTCTCTGTTTGTTGCTCTGCCTCTTCCGCGCCGCCGGATGGCCTCATTGGCGTCGCCGATCGGATGCTTGGACAGATATGTCATCCCGTCTCACGAGAAATTGGCTCGACCTTTCTCGAACGCGCGTGCGCAGCTGTGCAAAAAGAAAGATTTCTTTTTTATTTATTATTATAGAGCGTGCACCAGTGCGGTGACGTCAGCAATATAGCTTGGTTTTCTTGTCCAATACTAGCATGTCCGTTCGCGAGAACCGTAACTAATTTCCGTGCACATTTTCTCCATCTTTCTCTCTGTCACTCCCTCCCTCCCTCCCTCTCTTTATTGACTGTCGTGAAGGGCCTGTAAAGCGTAACGTCCGTTTTTGAAGAAAAAAAGAAAAAAGAGCTAGTGTTAAAACAAAAAGCGCTGGAATAATTTTTTTTTTTTTAGGGGTGGGGGGGGTTTGTTGGTATTCGGAGTTAAAACGAATTTGCTAAACTATATATATATATATATATATATATATATATATATATGCAATGTGTATATGGATATATGTATATATATATATATATGTGTGTGTGTGTATGTGTATATATCTATATGTATATGATATACAAATATATGATATGAAAAAACAACGTGTGACATAAATTGAGTTTTTATTTTAGAGATCACATTTTCATATCTGACATTGAAAATACATGAAACGACTTTATTTTGTCGGACTCGATATTGCGCCAATTTCATAAAGTCTGAGTTTCGGTTGCCTGTATTTCGCGGGCACAAAATTTAGTGATTGGGAGTGGTATGCTGTGTGTTCGGTACCGTAGGATACCTTTTTCGTGATACTTTTAAAATCTGGGGAATTGGCTCATATTAGTTTTTGTTTTGTTTTTTCTTCGAAAATCGAGTTCTTTGGAGTCCACGTGATTCGGAGCCGATGTGAATAGGCTGTAATGTGCTGCTTTGCAAACGCCCGCGAGCTTAATTTGGTCAGCGGGGTATCTAGACGCAGCAACGCAGCCATACTGCTAGAGACCGTAAAAGGATTTAGTCCTTTTTAAGATTCGAAACTGTGGCGGTCGATAGGACCAAGGGCCTCGTGAAGCGTGCACGATTGGACCGCGAGTCCTCGCCGAGTACTGACGTAGTCCTCGTGTCCAATGCGTGCTCAAAGTGCGTCCAACCAAACAACGACACACTACTCTCATTTTCAAAAATCCCTCCATGCAACACTGCGCGCGTTGCACGCTGGGAACCAGTTAGCCACGGAGCGGTGTGGCATGGTTTCGATCAGACAGCCGCTCTCTGTACTCCTGCAGCCAAGCGCGTGAACTTCCAAGCCCGCATAACTTTTCTTCACGCTCATGCGAACGTGCTTGCACGACAGGGGCACCAGCGGGGACGTTGCAATCCATCGTTCTACATTGGCCTACCTTGCCCAAAATCCGGCACATCGGGAACCACAAAAACAGTGCCCAGTGTTTTTTTCCGGTATCTCTAGGGCCACGCCTACATGTATTGTACACTCGTAGGAGGTCGCAGCAATGAAAACGCAAGCGGCGTGTTCCGTCACGGCACGATGATCGGGACAGAATCTGAAACCGAAACCAAAACTAAGGGGCCAACTGGTACCCAGAATTCATATCGTGCCACCGTGCCACCAGGCGAACTTTTGAGGAGGGACTCCAGGGCCACGGAGAGATGGGTAGTCGGTGTAACCAAGCAACGACTGGCAAGTTGGTGGAAGGAGAAAGAGTAATGACTGAGGGCTACAGAAGTGGGCCCCGGTGGCTCGGACATGCTTAGTACGTAACCCCCGATTCCGAGTGGATAGCTACAAACATCATCAGTCGCACTCTCGATGGCCGCGCTTGGCGCGACTCAGCAGACGGCCGTTGTCGCTCGACTGGACGGTTCCTGGTCACCGTCTCGAAAACAATTTTAGAATGCGCAGTTGCGATTTGAGGTCATTCCATAGATGTGCAGACCTAGCGACAATATAGAGTCCACGCGCCATGGCAGACACGTTCGATGCGATCGATATTTTGAGACATAAGGGTGACCTCCTGCAGCCCTCTTCCCCGGTCTACGAACGTCGTGGCGTAGCACTCCCAGTGCAGTGCTCCACGATTGACCCCATTCGCTGGTAGCGTTAGCAGCACCAGCTGCCTTCGATACTCGCTCCTATCAAGTACACATCAGAAAGTAAACAAGTTCAAGCTATACCGCGTCTTCGAAAAAAAAAAAAAAAAGAATAGTTGCAACTTTCGATATAACAATCCTCGTCTCCCATGGGTTGAACCGGACTCTCGTCCCTGGTAATCCCGCTTCTCTTTCTCAACGACACACGAGCCTTCGTCAGACTTGAACATCCATGTTTCACTCAGCCATGACCGCCAGTGAATATCAGAAACCGTCCTGGTCATTATCATCGCCACAACAACCGCAGTATTTCTAACGAAGGCTCGATATCGTACTACTTTCACGGGAGTAATGACACGAGGGGGGACGAGTGTTTCCATTTGCACGGGTGCTACGAAGCTCGGCGTCTCGCGACACGGACTCGAAACCCACTGAACCGGATACACCGGAACCAGGTGCACCCGTAAGCGTCCCGAGGTCACCCGAGGTTATGTATGTGCATGGTATACCTGCGTTATGTATACGGCGCGCGTCCCTGACGATCCATGACCTGGCCACCGTATGGATAATGAACGACTGCGTCCGCACTGCTTTCCCTTTCTGCGGGGGGAATTAATTACTACGCGTCGAATACCTGCTTCGAATGTTCGCCGACTCGCTGTTTCATGATCCAAAGGTTTTTGCACACACTGCGCAAACGCAGACCTTTTTTTTCTTTCTTTTTTTCGTTCACGCGTTGTGTTTTAGTGCAACTGCTTGGGACTGCTCAGTCGGCAAGTTTATTAATGAGTAATATCGGGGCTGCTCGATAGATTACGTCTAGACTCGCCTGTGGCTGTTTAAGACGAGTGAACACACTGGCGCCATCTATCGGCTAGTCTTGGAACATTTGCGATCCGCGTGTAACTAACTAGACAGTATTTGCGAGATCAAATCTACGCACCGGCTATGAGAAATGGTCGCTTATAAGGTTGTCGAGATTATTTTAAGCCCAGGCCCCAGGGTGAAATAACGACGCTTAAATCGGAAGTGTTCCAGGACTGCCCGATAGATGGCGCCAGTGTGCAGCGCAGCCGGCCACATTCAAAACGAGCAAAGAATTGCGCACGCGCCACCGTCTAGCCGTAACGTTAAAAAAAAAAAAAGAAAAAAAGAGCTTTGTTGGATGTTTGAGGAGGTCATCAGTATCACAAATTGTTGTGCCCGGCTTGGTGTGGTATCTCTCCGTGTTTTATCTGCGGGGTCATTGTGTCTCTTCTGAGATGCTGCAATTAGGATTGGCAGAAGGCCAGTGACGCTGTCCGCTATTCGGGGTGTGCAACCTTGTCGCGCCGCTGAAGTGCTTTACCTCGTAATTGTGTCAATTGTCTCTCGCTCTGTGCACCTGTCGGGCGGGGCTAATAATGTTTCTATCGTCGTCTCGAACGGAGAACAGCTCGAATATGTCCACCCCTGCCCGGTTCGATCTGGACGAGGTTCGTATCGGCGTGCGGTACGTGTACCAACCACTACGCGACGCGCGTCCATGACCCCAGGCTACGAGTCCTACTGCACTGGCTAAGCCGCTCGTCTACTGCTTGTAGCAATGTCGTCAAAAACTTTCAGACTAAACTCGCGCTGTCTATACATCCAGTGATTAATTTGCTACTTTATTTCTCGGGTTGCTTCTTTTAAAAAGAGGGGGGAGCTTATGGTGTGTCAGCCCCCCCCCCCCCCCCCCCAGACACACCACCACCACCACCGCACACACACATAACGGGAAAAATTAATTCCTGGCTACGCCACTGGGGTGTAAGTCATCGTTGTCTTCGGAGACGAAATATCAGCGATAGCTTCTCTAGCTATAGTTTGTAACTCGTTTTTAGCGTTCAAACGTGTTATCTTCCGACCTTTCTCAACCAGTCAATGCAGATTGTTGGGCTAGTTGGTACTGCAAATTTGACGACATGATGGCGCTTAAGACAAGGACAAAAGGGAGACTAGACAACACGGAGCGCTCCGTGTTGTCCTCTCCCCATTTTGTCCGTATCTTAAAAGCGCCATCATGTCGTGAAATTTCTCAACCAGCTTAGCATCAGATATGTTAAAATTAAGGTTATATCAGTGGCAATCTTGCGGATAGATGTGTGTATGTCAATGGCTGTACCCATTGTAACGGGCGGAAGCTTGCGCCACCTAGCCCAAGTCCGAAAGGACAAACATATGAGTCCTCCTGCCCTTCTAAGCCAATTTTCTCCCCTATCACCAGGCAGTGCCTTGAGCTTCATAATCGATTAATTTCTTTTCCATTTTCTAATTATATTCTTTTCGTGTTCCTCTAGATATTTCCTTCCCTCATTGAGCCAGACTCCCAGATATTTGTATTTTTCTACGTGGTCCGTTACAGTGTCTTGTATCCTCAGGGGTTCCCTCTTTTCGTCGTTAAACACCATTACTCCAAACTCGTCACTACTAAAACTTATGCCCAAGGTGTCCCCTTCCTCTCCACATATTCCGGCCAATTTCTGCAACGTATTGTGGCGTCCGCATTCATCAGTCCTGGAGTTACCTTATTACATTTCTCCCTCCTTCCATATAACTCACATCAAAACCTAAGTTGCTCTGCTCTAATTTCTTTTCCACTTGACTGAGATATATCATGAAGAGTAGGGGTGACAGTGGACAGCCCTGTCCGAGCCCCCTTTTTATCGCTGTTGGTTGTGTAGTTTCTGCTTCCCATGTTATAACTACCTCATTGTCTGTGTACACCTGCTGAAGAAACCTAACCAAATTCGCATCTAAATTATACTCCTTCAGCTGACCCCAGAGGTTTTCCTGGCCCACGTTATTGTACGCTCCCTTGATGTCCAAATAGGCTAACCATAAAGACGTTTGGTTCTTCAACGCTATTTCTATACATTGAGTGGTGACGAATAAGGTATCTAGCAGTCTTCTATCTCTTCGGAATCCATTTGGGAGCTCACCCAGTATCGTCTGCCCATTCCCCCATTTTCCGCTTTACTATCTGCACAATTAATCTGTATTGAACTGAAGTTACAGTAATCGGATGATATGATTTAATGTTGTCTTTGTTTCGCTGCCTTTATATATTAATCTCATTTTACTTAGTTTCCAATCATTGGGTACCTCTCCTCCCATAATTAGTTGGTTAATCACATGCCGTAACTTCAATTTGCTTGTTTTTCCTGGTGTCTTTATGAGTCCCATGAGTATGTCGTCCGGGCCTGTCGCTGTACCTGCTGGATCCTTACTTTCTGTCTTGTCACATTCCCTTATGGTCGTCTCCATTGTTACACTATTCTGCTCCTCCTGTACACTGCCGCTGTCGGTGCTATCCACCATCCCCCTCTGCTCAAGCTTGGAGAAAGCCTCTTCGATTATCTGCCTAATATGTTCCCGCACCTCTTCCCCCTACACTTTCTCTCCTCCTGTGTGGTCAGTAGGTGTTGGATACCCTCTGTTTTCCTCTCCAGCGGCTTTGGCTACATTTAGGCTATTCCCTCCAGCCGTTTGGCGGCTTGTTGTGTGAACATCTGGAAACACTGAGGAGCACTCGAACCATTTTTTTTTCCGGCAAAATCAATTTTTATTTGTTTTCATCGCCCTCGTGAAAGCAATGGAGGAAGGGATCAGCCAAGTGGAAGCTTCTGAGAGTGCCGCTGTGCCTTCTCGAAAAAGAAAGCCTGAGTACAAGAAGAAATAGTGCGTCTGGAGATACAGACGTATCATGACTAATACTATTTCGTGAAGTGCCGTGCACGAAATGGTAGTTAGTGGGTGTCGTGTTCCCTGTGTTCGAGTACGAGAACTCTCGCTTGTGTTACACCTTTTGTTTTGGATATTAAAGTTATTAAGCAGTGCCGTGTTCTGATGTCGTGCATAAAATCTATAGGGTGAAGATAGGGTTTCATTCGTCAGCTTGAATCTCCCAGTAACACTTCCCCTCGCCAGATTTGCTTTGGCCGCGGTTTGGACCAATACCACCTAGAAGACAAGGCCTGCCCATGACGTCATCGTTAGTAGATACGCTGATCCCGCCGCGAGCGGCAAACAGGCTGAAGATTGACGAGAGTATGGGCCACGTGCGGCTGCGACTGTTGAGCGCGAGCGTTGGCGTGAGCTGATAGCGACCTTCCGCAGTTCATTTGCAGCGTGCATGCGACACCATCGAGATTGCCGGTCTTAGCAGCCTATTAATGTGAGCTCGTGCGACACCATCAAGATTGCCGGTCTTAGGAATGTGAGCTCGTTCTGAGCACGACCACTGAAGCAGCCGATGGAGCAGGACGGATGTCGCAGACGATGGCGCTCATCCGGGCTACCTAGGGAGCGCTGAGAGGATCTACTAGTGATGACGTTTAGAGGAAGAAACGCGCAGGCCTTGTCTTCGAGGTGGTATTGTTTTGGCCCGATGAACTCACTTTTGCGAAACGCGTGTGGGGCTTAAAGGCATACGTAATATATATCTCACCGTAAAAATCGAAGTGATAAAAAAAAAAGATTATTATTATCTAATTATTTCGGCAAGCGAGAAAATTTTTTCCAGAAATAGTGAAATTACAGGCGTTCCGTCTTGGCAGTCCCTGCTCTTGGGACCAGTGAAAACTCAAACAGTTATTAAGAAAAAGAAAAAAAAACTTTTATCCCCTTGTGTACTCCCGCATTGTGCTCGTTGTAAAATAAGGGAAATTATTATTTCCACGTTTGTGCTATTTGTGTCCGAAATAAACTTTCATCCGCTCCTTTTTGAATAGTGGTGTGCAAATACTTTTTTGAATCGAATATCCTTTGATAGCGGATAGCCCTCTGGCATCATCGCAACGCTGTTGTTGTTGTCTAAACATGGCGGATCATTTGGGTTGTCACTCGCCCTACGGACCCGGTCCAAATCATTGGTCCAAATCCCCGTCTGCGCTCGCTCGCACGCTCTCGTCGAGCTCGAAGAAAGAAGCCGCTGCGTCGCCGTCGACTTGTGCTGTCCGTTCAAGGACCGAAAAAGTGGGTCCGGCGGTTCTTTCGCTCACCCGCCGTGGGAGCTGACTCATATCCAAAACAGCGCCCGGTCTCGCCCCCCCCCCCCCCCCCTCCTTTTCCTTTTTTTTTTTTCCCTCTTCTCTCGAGCTTAGTCAAGGCCTAGCCGCCTGTCTCGCCGCTGACGGCTCGTCTCGAGTCTGGCTCCGCACCGCTCTCCCTTCGCGCGCATAAAACAAAACACGGCCAAAAACACCAGCCGAGTGGCTGGTGCCGTAAGATACCGCGGTTGTGCTACCCCCACCGCTACAACCGCAAAAAAAAAAAAAAAAAAAAAAAATTTGCGGTGTTAACAAAAGGCGCGAAAAGGAATGGGAAAGCAAACGTCAGAAAAGAAGCAGACGACAAGCAGAAATCGGAAAGCAGACGACTAGAAGGGAGGAAAAGGTGGAGCGCTGGTTAAAGAACTCCAAAACGAAATTTGCAGCGAATACTTTACATTTGTTCTTCTCGTAGGACCTCGGGGAGGGGAGAGCGTCACCCCCCCCCCCCACACACACACACACACACATGCGCACACACAAGAAAGGGAGAGGGGTGCAGTATCATGAGTTCAGGTGGTGGTGTCAATGGGGGAAGGGTCGGGGTAGAGTCATTAGAGTCTATGCTGGGGTGCCTTCCTCCGGATGCTTCACTTGGGACGTGTTCTAAAATTGGGACCCGTGGTGGCTTTCTTCTTGTTTTTGAGTCACCCCGAGTTTTCTATTGGTATCGCAGTGCAGGTCTCTTCTTGTGGGGGCACCGCCTAAAAATAAGCTCTGGCCTCCTTCCTCCCCCTCTCCCCTTCTCTGCTGAGTTCTTCACGTTTGCACTTGGGCAATACTAATCATCTCTCTTTATTATCTTGGTCTAATTTATGTACAACATTTTTGTTAATTTCTGATTGCATAAATGCAAGTCGTTTCATTTGCACTGTGCTTTAGAGTTGACATAGAACCTGAATTTCTTTTTCTTCTTGCATTTTTGCTTCTTTTTTTTTGTTAGACAATAACATTTGTTTTTACTTTCTGCTTTTTTTTCTTCTCCCTTGTGCTGTGTACTGAAGTTTGTGATGTCTGGTTTCTCCTTTCAAGAGTCTCTAAATGCAGGTTTGGGTAGGCCTTCAAAATTTTTCACTTCTTTCGATCGTTGATGATAATTCTTACGCCACATTTACACTGGTGGTTGAACCGTGTTTGCAAAGTGGTTGCAAACACTGTTGTTTAAAGATCCAATACAAATCCACACGAGTTTGATGATGAAAGCGAGGGTATCCGTTTTGCGGTTGCGATTCGAACGCCAGTGTGAGTGCACCTTTACTCTGCAATGTCGTAGTCTGAAACGCAAAAGGCTGACGCAAAATGTGCAGCTACTTTGTAACAACCATAAAGCACCTTTCTTCCTCCACTTTTCTTTTGCATGTAGCACCTGCATTAGAGGAGGAAAAATGAGAATTAACAAATCACAAATACACAAATTACTCGAACCACCCTTTACTCTTCACATCTTCTGCCCAAATCATAGAGCACCTTTTGTTTGACCTCACAGCAATTTGGTTAATATTAGTCCGATGACCTCCCTGTCATCAAGACTATACGCCAAGCAAGCCTTCCAAAATGCGACTTTGGCGCGTAGGAACGCAAGCGAGGGCATGCAAATCAAAGGAAAACATTAAAAAAAAACGCACAGGGAGCGAGCGATGACAATGCGGCCAAGCTCGGACAGGGGGAAACAAAAGCATGGGAACACTTTGAGGGTAAACAAATGCACAAGGTGTACAAGGAGCAGACAAACTTACACGGCATGTATTAGTCTTGATTCAACTTAGCTCCAGCTGATATTGGCTCTACTCAGGGACAACTTTTTCTGGCATTTCTGAAGACGGGAAGACCGTACGAGCACAGCTGTAATCGGCGCCCAGTGTGCGCGAGTGCACGAATACCCATAGCTTTGGTTTCATTGCCAAGAAAAGTTATCCCCAAGTATAGTCTAACTGTCAAATGCATTGAAAAGTGTCATACTGTAAGAAGCCTATTGCGTTGTGACTTAATTTTGTTGAATTTCACGCATTTAAAAACAGTTGCGACAAATGTGATCTCGCCAATAAATCATACTCAATTTTTTTTTGGATGAAACGAAGAATTTGTTCTTATATTCACGCACAAATATATGGGCCTGTTCATTCCCAACCGCTGAATTAAGTTCTTGAGAAACATTCCGAAAGTTGGTACTTGTGACAAGTTCTTGCATGGTTATGCCATTTTGTTTTTTACAGTAGCATCCAATGTATCCATATTGTTTTTGAGCTCCTGTAACCACATAGCAAACAGTATAAATAAATAAACGAATAAAAAAAATTTCGGCGCATGCTCGAAATATTTTTGCACATATTGTGGTTTACAGTAGCCGCATTTTGATGCTTTGCATTCCAAATAAATTAATGAGGTTCATCGGGTGTTGCGGCATTACAGATGAAATGTCACGCTTCATTTGCTCTGCCTCCTTTCTCTAAATAAAAGATTCCTCGGATAAAGTTGGGAGACGCAAAACATGTTTTGATCATATTTACACACACTACAGTGCACTATTGCAAACGTATACTACACACTCCTTACACACGAAAAGAAACCAATTAACTAGAGAAATTATTGAAGCCGAACACATCGCCAGGAATTATGAAAACTGTATCAGTACACCATCTTTTAACCTGACAGAAAAAGAGAAAAAAAGTTTAGGCGTCTAGGAGATTGGTGCACGCGATTCTGGAAATTCGGTACTGCAAGCGGTAGAAGAAGACAAAGTATATTAAAACGAGTTGCCAGTCAGCACAGTTCGTTTGAATTTTGCTTTTCGTGTGTAAGGAGTGAGTGCACGTTTGCAATAGTGCGCTGTAGTGCGTGTTAATATGAGCAACCAACTCGCCCAAGCTGCTATGTTTTGATCTGCGCTGGGTGTTTATTTATGAGTTTTTCTCAGCTCGGGAGTCATGCTGAATTCCTATAAATATAGCGACAAAACCTGAATGCTGTATAATTATATGTCAAATTAATTTAGGATGTTACACTTTTTTGTTACACTTTTTGGGGACATTTTTTTTTATGAAACCTTAGCCCTCCATTTTGTGTAAAAGAAGAGTACCCAGGGTGTCTACCAACCTGGAAGACCTGGAATTGTCGGGGAATTTCAAAGCATCGAGGAGTTGTCGGGAAATCATTGGAAAAATGGTTGATTCGGGGAAAGTGACCCATGTGGGTGGTGCAGTGACACGCAAGGGTGTGGCGTGTGGTGGCACGGATGGCCTTGGTGCCGAGTAAGACTTGCCCGAGGTATCGCTGGGCGGTGAAGCCACCACCAGGTTCACCGGATTAAATGGAAGTAGCTCAAGCAGCTGCTGCAATCTCACCCGCCGCATTTTCATCTTTGCAGTGGTTGGGATATTTAATCAAAATATTCAGAGAATTTGAGAGAAGCAATTTTGTAGACACCAAGAGAGCTCCACGTGTAGTAGAGGTGCTCATGTTTCTCTCTCCTCCCATGTGCCCCACAGACGTTCACAGCATGGTGCAACTCGCACCTGCGCAAGGCGGGCACCCAGATCGACAACATTGAGGAGGACTTCCGCAACGGCCTGAAGCTGATGCTGCTGCTGGAAGTGATCTCCGGGGAGACCCTGCCCAAGCCCGACCGGGGGCAAGATGCGCTTCCACAAGATCGCCAACGTGAACAAGGCGCTGGACTTCATCGCCAGCAAGGGCGTCAAGCTCGTGTCCATCGGCGCCGAGGAGATTGTGGACGGCAACGTCAAGATGACCCTCGGCCTCATCTGGACCATCATCCTCCGCTTCGCCATTCAGGACATCTCGGTCGAAGGTCCGTGCGCCGCTCGATCTCGCCATCTTGCAAGCTAGACCCAGAGGGTATCAAACAAAACCAAAACCAAAAGCCGAAAAGAAAAAAAAAATTTTGTTGCAGATAATGATTTGTTTATTAGCTTTGAAAGTCCAATGCTACATTGGGATGGCAAGTAAATGATGCACTTGACATAAAATTAAACTTAAAGAGATGTCCGGCTATACCCAATTGAGAAGATTTATAAATCTTCTTACTAAATGCAACTATTGTTTCTTCAGTCACGAATGATTAACGCTGGTTGTAAGGGCATCTCTGCTTAACAAATACTCGCGCATAATAGCCATTTTAATTTAAACGATTTTATTACAATGTAGATATCAACCTTCACGAAGTTTCTCCCGGTTTGAAAGTGTGCTTTCCTCCTACACACGTGGCTGCGATATTTGCACGTTTTGAAGTGTTGATTGCGGTGTTTTAGCCCCCTTGAGCGTGCTTCTTGACAAACACCAGTGCATCAGTGCTCGATAAGAAGTGCTCTCAACATGATGAACCTGCTGTGATCAATACTTTGAAAAATACATACTGTAAATGACTAAATTTTCGCGGGGACCTAATTTTCGTGAATTTCACGAACCGCACTACACATTCGCGGAAAATACGTCCCGCTAACAATTCGGGCAATATGTGAACGCTATGGAAGCTACACTCGATTTGCAAAAATTAGAATCCGCAAATAATTTCAAATTTTCAGCTTTGGCCCGATTCGCGAAAATTTGAACTTGCGAAAATTAAGTCATTTACAATCGCAGTTCAACTTGAAGCGAATATCAAATTAGCTTATTATTCGTAACCACCCTTAGAAATTTCGAATATTTGCACAACCCTATACGTTTATAAGTTTGTTTCCTGCAAATTATGATTTGTGTAAATTGTAATTTATCAGTGTTATAATTTTTTTGTTTATTTTTGGAGCAATATTGAAAAATAATTTTTGTGGTTTTTGGTTTAAAGCAAAACATAAGGCATGTGGAATGTATGCCATGAAAGGCTGTGAAAAGCTGAGTTTTTCAGGAACTGAGCCAAATGGCCAAGAAACAGTGGTGTCTTTAAGTACTTTCCTGCAGGCTTTAGCTCCTGAAAACCTTAAGGCCTTCCTCTGTTGTGACAAGAAAACCTATGCGCCCACAGTTAGGCCAGCTGCCACATAGTGATTCCTACGTGTTGAAGCGTGTAACCCACATAGCCCAAAACAGAGTTATTGGTTTTGCTCCACACAATTCATTAACTGTTTTCTGGTTATTTAACATTTTCGTAAAAATAACCATAGTTTCTCTTTTACTGTTTTTAATTATTTTCTTAGCATTTTCTTTTTACTCTGGAGCTGAACTAAACCTCAAGCCCTTCCTCCTAAATTGAAACACAAGCCGTAACGAAAAATATTTTAGTTTTGACACCCTGCTGATTGTTCTTATGCCGTTGTTCCTCCCAATAGAGATGACGGCCAAGGAAGGTCTCCTGCTGTGGTGCCAGAGGAAGACGGCGCCATACAAGAACGTCAACGTCCAGAACTTCCACCTGAGGCGAGTGCGTCTTTGCCGGTTCTCGGACATGCTTGGCACCGCTTGCCGTGCCCCGATCAGGATAATGTCCCAGGCGAAAATCAGTCCACTTCCAGCTGGATGATGGAACTGGAAATGAGGCAGTCCAGCTGGATTCCAGCTGGACCCAGCTGGAATCCAGCTGGACTGCCTCATTTCCAGTTCCATAATCCAGCTGGAAGTTAGCTGATTTTCGCCTGGGGTTTTGGATTCGTGATGAGATATCCGTCATCCACAAGATATGTAGAATTGCTTTCAAAATACCTTTGAGGTTTAATACATATTTAGTCAAACTCAGTGGGGTACTCCGGGGATTTTTTTTTACCTGCCCCAACAAACTATATTTTTGGAATCACTGGCCTTTACCCTTTCTAGCATGCTATTTAGTATCGCGAAATTCAGAATAGTTATTGTGAAGTTGGCTAGCCAAAATGATGCCAAAACCAACATTCAAATATACCCACTTTTTTTCAGTGCTGCAGATGTCAGGGGAAGGCAGGCTAGCAGGTCTAGTGGGCAGTCTAATAATGGACTATGGGGAGCATTTGTTTGGTGCTACTGGAGCAAGCTTCCAAAGCATTCGTTTGACACCATGAAGCTGCTTGTAATAAGTTAGGGAACAAAGTCTACAGTCCAAAGTGTGAATCCCCTGCCTTCCCCTCATGTCACTTTTGCATTGTTGCCAGTAGAAACTTTCAATTTGAAAAACATGGTGAGGAACAGAACTGTAAATTCAATAACTTTGCAAAAAAAAATTCTTTTAGACCAACATTTGGGTTAATATTTCAGCGATGTTTGTTGGTGTGCTTAGCAAATTTTCAGGCAGATTGGGGACTACGAAGAAAATGTCTGAGTACCCCTCTTTCCTGACCTTGCCCATAGGCCATCGATCACCGGTGATCGATGGTTTCCAAGCGCCGATCAAGAAATGAAGTTTAGTGCGAAGAATTATGTTCCACAATCTCGTGGATAACCGAAGAACTGTAGTTTCGGTTTCAACGTAGGCTTGAGCTTGATCGCAAAGCTGGTGGGCTGTCAAAAATAGTCCTGGGAACAGTGGTGGCGCTTGTCTATCATGGCTAACTGCTTGCATCAGCCTTAGTAACAAAGATGGCATTATTTACATATTTCAACTGTATTGTGGCATATTTTATAGACCTCAGGAGCTCTGGGCACACTTTAAATGATGTTATAGGCATCGCTTAACAGATGGTTGTCGGCAAGCATCACTATAATTTCTAATGCTGTTTTGAGTTGGCGTGCTCGTTTTATGTTTCCAACAAGGCGGACAAAAATGCTAAATGGGAAGGAACTGCAATCGAGGCTATGACAAAACCAAGGTAGAACACAAAGAAAGTATTCTGCTGGGATGTGAGGTGTACTATCTGTGTTTCACCAATATAAGCATTCCTCAGTTCAAAAGCACGCGTGTTGCGGAGGCTGACCCTCCGACGAACCAAAAATAGACAACATTCGTTAGAGTACACTAGCTTTCAAAAGTAATAGCCGTGGGTGTGGGCCTCATTTTGTATATTCGGAATGTTTCTTGTATTTGTCGTTTAATTTGACATAGCTGAAGAAGTTTCAGCATTTATACGCCTTCCGCACATACATTGTACTTTAAAAAAAAATTAAAATTATTTTTATTATTATTTCAATTTCTGTTTTTTTAAAGAACAACTAATTGGCCACATTTTGATGTCATATTGCTTCATTAGTTAGGAAAATAAAAGCGTTTGCACAAAGTTTTGGAAAATTGCTGCTTTCCTTGTGTTCAGGGAAGAGTTAAGAACCGAGGGGCCCACAGCAAAAATGCACCGTAAAAATCTATGCCTGCACGTAATGAGCTCAAATTTTCTTCAGAGGTGTATTGTGGTGGATTTCACTTTGTGAAATTTTAAGATGTGGCTCCATTCCTCCGATAAAATTAGAACAACTTCTTTAGCATTTTTTGTGATGACCACGGTTGCAGACAACAAACAGTTTTGCGAGAGTCGTGCGCGTGGTGCCATCTTCCGGTAGGTGCGGCAAGCACTCGGTCCAAAGCGGACGACGGTGACGCGCAGGCGCCGGTTTTTCCCGCTCGTTTCACAGCGATCCCCTGGCTCATAGTAATACCCTCTATATTGTGGTGGAGTTTGTTAAAGATTTGGAACAGACTAAATGTGTTACAGTTATCCATGACACGAAGTGGGCTTGCCGCTTCTTTGTTTGAGAAGGGTTGGGACTGTGATTCCGCAGTCCCTATCTTCGTCTGGTTGTGGGCTCTGATACCGAGCGGTCTGTTGCACTCCTTGCAGCTGGAAGGATGGGCTGGCCTTCTGTGCCCTCATCCATCGGCATAGGCCGGATCTGCTGGACTACGGGAAGCTCAAGAAGGTGGGTCGCTCCGGTCACTGTTGTTGCGGCTGTCTAAATCCAGTCACAGCGCGTGCTGCGTTTGTTTGAGGTTAAAGGGGCACTGAAATGAACTTGCACAATTTATTTTATGACTGCAGCCCTGATACTACTCAGGTTTTACCTTGCAATCTACGTGATTGTTACACTCTTTAAAAGAAAAATTTAAAAAAATTTGTTGTTTGTTTGAATTGAAAATAAGCATTTCTGGCATATGGTACTTGCTTATGCTTCGGATTCTGTTTAACCTCTTGTCCGTTTTGGTTGAGCCGAGCTCGTCAAGGTGGAGCCTTCCCCAAACCATTCAGGACGAGTATAGCGCTTCAGCTTTCTCCGGTTCACGCACTCAACAGTTTTGGGCAGACCAGGCTTGTTCAGGGCTTAGTTTGCGGCCCTGCCTACCAAATGACAGCATTGAAGTTTTTTTTTAAATTTTGCTCTTATTCCGTTTGTGGTTAGAAATATGATTTTGAAGGCAACAATTGGAGCAGTTGAGCAGTCAGAAATTCCCCCCAAAACTAAAAACGGTTAAGGCATTAATAGTAGGTAGTATACTTGTTTCTGTTTTGCATACCGCTTTGGTGTTCCAACAAGGTTTTCAGGGTTTCGTATAGTTGTCGAGCAATTTGTTTCCTGGCACTTACACTTTGTTGGCGTGTCCCTGCTTTTGTTTCTTTCAGGAGAACCCGTTGGATAACCTGAATCTGGCCTTCGATGTCGCCGAGAAGCACCTCAACATCCCGAGAATGCTGGATGCCGAAGGTATGCCACATTGCTTGCTTTTAATTTTTTGTTGGTCCGGTAGCTGGATAGATGAGGGCTCTGAATGGTGTCTTTGTGGCAGCATTTTATTATTTATTCTACATTTTTTTGGAGACTGGTGCACCTTCTCTGAAATGGTTCCAGCCCTTCACTGACAGCGTCTAAATCTCACAAGGACACTTTCTTGCCGCCAGTGTTTGTGGCTCAAGTTTCGAAAACGACCTAGCTTCTCGTTTCTATCCGGTGCAAAAAGTTTCTCGCTTACGTCCGCAGTAATGCTGTGTGGAAGAGTTTTTCTGTAGAAGTGGTTTTCCACGATTCAAGTTTAAATGCACCCAGAATTGATGTCTAGATGTTGTTCTAGGTGTCCCACTTTGGTGGTTTTTGTTTCACGAAATGTTCCCGAAGTCTGCCCTGTTGCAAAATGATTTTTTCATGTAAAACAAATTTTGGAGCAGTGCTTTGGTCTAGACTGTCTCTTTATCCTCTTTTGTTTTAACTTTGGACGGTGCTGCCTTAGAGTAGCCGTGTTTCCTAAAGCTCATTGTGTGGTTGTAGCATATGGTGCATACAGTCTTCCCCACAAGTAGCTACACCACTTAGGTAGCTAACAATCTGAATCCCTTTTATTCGAGTAGGCAGGAGTGTTAAAAGAGGTCAATTCAAAGCCTCCTTCTTTATTGTCCAGTTGTCCAGCTTCGAAGTTAGGTAGTTCCTGCTCACACGAGTACAATTCTTATGCCAATACAGTTTGTTACGAGTGGTGTTGTTATAAGCAGTGTTCCGTGTTTTTAAGGTTTTATTTTTCTTCGAATTGGGGGATATTTTTAGGGGTGTATATTTTTTCGTGTATTCTGCGTTTTTCTATATTTATTTGCGGTGTTGGACAGAGAAATCAGTGTTGATTGGGGCTTACTTTAAAGGAAACGGGGCTCAAGCGTGGGATTTCCTGACCTACAGGTAGCATGCAAGTGACTCGGATACATAGAAAACCTCCCGTTACTCATGAGAGAAGTACCTAAGCGGAAGTAAGGGGTCCCAAGGAAAGAAGCGTCGCAAACACTTCATTGTCGTCGCAAAATAAAATTGTATGTACAGATTTCTACCCGTGAAGCTCGGACTATTCGAGGATAGCTCCGATTCGAGATTTTTCCGTTTTCCCTGCTTTTGTGAAAACCGGCTCGGGAGTTGGTTGTCGAGGTTTGTCGGTGTAACCCGAAAACATAGAACCCTAATTACGAGACAACGTCTCGTGACGTTTAGTGCGCGCGACGTTTTGGTCGTGGGCGGGGAGTTGTTTGCTCCGACATTGACACGTGGCTATGTTGTGGGGTGTCCAGACATGGTGTACACTGCCAAACCGGACGATAGGGCCGTCATGACGTACGTGTCGTGTTACTACCATGCCTTCCAGGGGGCCCAGCAGGTAAATAGACGCACGTACGCCCCTCCCTTCCCCATGCCACTCCAACGGTCTTTGCCGACGAGGGTTCTTGACATAGTCTTCCCACTAACATTGGACGAACGTGAATGCAGTGCCATGGTCTTACAGTGTGCTGTTTTCGTAAACCAAATCCTTTTTTGCTGGCATAGCTCTGCGTGTCGAGCTGTGCGTTTAGATATGGCACGGAACGCCGTCTGCGAAACAGTCGGTGCAAGCAGGCTTCTCGTAAAGCCCGCGCGAAATCGAACTCGTTCCCGGCAGGCTGCCTTCAATACTAAAACGCCGCACGACGCCGAATGCCATACGGTCTGCTCAATACCATCAACTAACCTTTTCAAAGATCTGGTGTCAAACTTGCGAATGAAAGCGGACGAAAAAAATTCGTTCCCTTACACCTTTTGCCCCCGTTTCGTGGAGGTTTGGACCGCAAAGATTGCTCGTGTTTTTGCAGACGTCCTCCTTCCAGCACAGGTTTGTTGTTTCTCGGACTGAACTAGGCCCTCTTGGAGAAGACTAGAAGCCGTAGCGACCCCTTGGCCGCTTCTAGGTGTCGAAGCTGGCTAATCTCGTAGTCTCGCTAGCATGACGAGAACCGACAGTCGTCCACCAACGAAACAAAACTGGCTTTTGGCCGCCTCGGTGGCTCGGAATACGGCCTACGGATTCCCAGTTGGCAGGTGGGAATCTCTGCAATCTGACTGGCATATTGTGGAAAAGGCACTACGGTTCCGATTGCACGTCACAAATTCCTCGAATGGTCGAAGTATTCCTCAGTCCTCCGCAGGGGAGTGCCAGATGCCCTTTGTTGCTTTAACTCATACAACCACCAAACTTTTTTGTTTGTTGTTAAAATTGTTTTTTTGTAGACTTAGACAGGTCCCACAGTACCGCACGCAACAATCTTCTGTGGCCGATTGTTGACGGTCAAGTGTCGAAGCTAGCGAGGCGTATTCGATTTCTCTGCGGGCAACGTTTGCCGTATTAGGACGCAACTTGAGACCGAAAGTGTGAGGGAGTATACCCTTGGCGGTGTTGCCTCCCCTATCTTAACCCTTCTCCAGCATGAGCGTGCAGTGTGATCCCGCCTACTAATGCCCCGTGTGCTGTTTCTCTCCCGCTCCCCCTCCCTGCGTGTGGCTGTCTCCGTTGCACCGGGTGCTGCAGACATGAACAGCACGGCCATGCCCGACGAGCGTGCCATCATGACTTACGTGTCGTCCTACTACCACACCTTCGCTGGAGCACAGCAGGTACGCGGCGACTGCCTTGCCACGGCCGCTTCAACGTTTTACCGCTCCGTTTGAGATTTCGGTTAGTCCCGTCACGTACATACAGGGTGTCCACAATCCTAGGGTTAAATGAGCCTGAACAATCGGCATCTGCACGTAGTGAGCTAAGACTTTTTTTCCAGAGGTGTATTTAGAGGTCAGTCTTACCATGAGAAATATTAAAGTGTAATCTCATTTCAAATAAAAAATAGAACGAAATCCCTAATAATTCGAATGCCGGATGTTGGAGAGGACAGAATGGTTCAGCCAAGAGTCGGGCCGTGTGCTCCTATCTAGAGCTGATGCCATGCGTCACAGTAGGGAAAGTGCCGCGATGGCGACAGTCATTTGGATTGAAGGGAAGCTTAGTGTAATTTAAGGTCTGTCTAAGATTGAATGCCCATGTTAAGGTCAATACTAGAAACGTAATGAATACAACAGACTCACTCTGTGAAAACACAAGAAAGTTTCGAGCTAAAGTCTGAAACATTTCGTGAGCTGACCCAAGCCCAAGCGTGAAAATGTCCCGTAGTGCTGCATTCTCGTAGAAGTTTGGGGATTCAGCAGGCGCTTGAACGAAGTAGGTGCTTCCATAGTATTTTACGGTAGTGTTTTACATTACAATTTTTTATTTAGTGCTCCAAGAACTTTCTTGGGGGGAAGCTTGCATGAATGAACATGGCATGAGAAGCATGGTTTGCACGATTTGTTTTCTCAAGACTGCTCTCAAGAACAGTGCCCTTACTCAAGAAAACTTGAGGAGCTAATGGAGTATGATAGCCTTGTAAGGAACTGTGTTTAATAACTGTACAAGCGTATAAATCTGGGCGAGTTGGCGATGCATTCAAACGAGAAGACAGCGCAAAACGACGACAGTCCAGGGGAAGACACAGACAGCTCCTAGTCTCTGTGTCTTTTTTCTGCTCTGTCGTCATTTTCTGTTGTTTTCTCGTTTAAGGTGTTTAGCAAGCACTTAGCTACATAATGTAAATTGCTTGTCTTAAATTAAAATCGGATGTGATGGAACAGACTTTGCAAATATATTGTAGAACCTCTCTGAAAGACTCATGAAGTCATGATATATAGGGTGACCAGACGTCCCGTTTTGGCCGGGACAGTCCCGTTTTTGAGGTTCGCTTCTGCCGTCCTGTCTTTTTGTCCCAATAAAAATTCATGTCCCGTTTTCGCAGGACTGCATATAGTTTTGAAATTGGCACCAAGCAAGTTGAAGCAAACCGAAACTATGCCTACTCATTACAAGTATATTTTACAAAAATAACTGTGGATGCTTTAAGTTTAAAATATTTACCCAGAGTAAAATTTAGAGAACTGTTCTTGCCCACGAACACTTTTTTCTATCGCAAAGAGTCGTGTGTAGAAATTTGTTTTCCCAATCTTAATCTTTAGTACGCCCCCACCCCCCCCTTTCCCCAGGCTGGGATCTCCCATTTCCTTCCTTGAGGAATATGGTCACCCTATATATATATATAGTACTTGGGGACAACTTTCTGTGGCTGTGCATTGAGAGCTATGGGTGCACGGGCACCTTGAGTGCCAATCAAAGCTGTGCATGAGTCCTCTTCACTTGTTTGAAGTGCCACAGAAAGTTGTCCACGAGTATATAGTAGTATATCCAATTTGAATCGTGCTTGTACCGCAGGTAGACATTTGTCGTATTTTGTAAACTTTAGAATGAAGCCTCGGAGGTGATGGACAGATTGACAGCAGCACGCTTTTTCTAAACTGTTTCAATTATTAGACTTGGCTCTAGAGACTTCGGTGAATTGTCGGCCAACCCAAGCTGTAGAGTTGAAAAAAAAAAAAACACAGTGGCCGCATTTTGCTGACACTTTCTTCACTACAGGCTGAGACCGCTGCCAACCGCATCTGCAAGGTGCTCAAGGTGAACCAGGAGAATGAAAGGCTCATGGAGGAGTATGAGCGCCTTGCCAGCGACGTGAGTTGTTCTGCCCTATTAGTGACGATAAATGCCAAATTAGTAATTGATATTTTACAGCGGAGCTGTTGAGGTCTAGTTTCCCCAGTATCGTGTCCGCGGGCAAACAAATGTCGACACAAAACTCCGGACAGCTACCGGCATCTATGAGCGAAGGTGGCAGCCAGACAACCGGCTTGCCAGTTGTCTGGTTGCCATTGTCGCTCATAGATGGCTGTAGCTGTCCCGGATCGTTATATACATGTCTGATTCTTCAATCGCTCAAATAACCAATTACACCATTACACCTTAATCCTTACATTTATAAGTACTTCAGTCCCACCATAGTACAGCTTCAGTGGTCTTCCTTCTTCACCAGAGTGGAAAGGCTGAAAGTTTTTTTAGTTAGTATGCATATTCTCGGACTTGAAGTGGTGTAAAGATTGAATCAGGTGTAATAAGTCTATGTAAATAATTGGATGTCTCTTTCAGAGTAAGTGGTGGATTCCTGTAGGTGACAATAAAATTCTGTGACTTTTTAACTCTAAATATTAATCAGTTAATTGTTCCTACAATGATAATGGGGAATACATTTGCGTCTGGTGCCCTCAAACAGTGATTGCTCAGGGTTGTCCAAGCACTCACTATCAAATTTTATTGATTTCGGAGATTATGCAAAGTACATGGTGAAATGAAGACACTCGAAAGGAACTGTCTTTATTTCAGTATACTTTTGTGTACAGAAGTGAAGTCGAACCTTCCAGTTGCCACAAGCCACAGAAATGCGGTAAACGTGCATGTGGTTCCGCTTGTCCGGCATTTCAGAATACCAGATTATTGCACGTACCCAAATGAGTCTACAACTTGAGTTGAATGAAAAACGAAGATGGATTCTTGGTTCCATGCTGCCAAGGTAGCGCATTGCTCAAAACAAATGGATTAGCGCAGTTTTGCACTAGGGTTGAGTTTTTTTGTTTGTTTATGTTCCATTGCATATACCACTATACCTTCGGTTCACTTAAATATGACCGAGTGTTGTTACGCTTGAGAGTTAGATCTGATTATGACCTTACGCATCAACACTAGGGGCGTCCGTAGTGTCAATGTACCAATGTGGCCCCTGGTGAACCTTGCAGCGTTGCCAGGTCTCTCCTCGGGTCGCAACTTTCGCCGTCTGCCAAGTGGTGCCGAAACTGTACGGCATTTGGGGACGAAGGAGGGGCGTTTCCTTTCTTTCAGCTGCTGGACTGGATCCGTCGCACGACCCCGTGGCTGGAGAACCGCACGACGGACAACACCCTGCCTGGGGTGCAGAAGAAGCTGGAGGAGTTCCGGGCGTACCGACGAGCCCACAAGCCTCCCCGGGTGGAGCAGAAGGCCAAGCTGGAGACCAACTTCAACACCCTGCAGACCAAGCTGAGGCTGAGCAACCGGCCAGCGTACCTGCCCTCCGAGGGCAAGATGGTCTCCGACATCGCCTCCGCCTGGAAGGGCCTCGAGACGGCCGAGAAGGGCTTCGAGGAGTGGCTGCTCTCGGAGATGATGAGGCACGGTGCCTTCCTTTTTGGCCTCCCTCGCAATCTCCCGGCTCTCTGGTCGGCCAGCTTTCTCCCCTCTGGAGGCTGCCTGACTGAGTGGCGAGGTGGCTGCATCGTAGCAGTTGGGTGGCTGAAGCTGCGAGTTGCTTAGACCCATCAACCACCTGTTTTACACCACATTGTCTTGCACTCTGCACAATATCACGTTGGGAGATCGTGGTCAGGCAACAAATGTAGGATGGTCAATTCAGAGAGAAAGTTGTCTGCTTCTTGAGTAGGGGTTGCGATGACGTCGGAACGACGTCGAGTTCTGATTGGCTTTGATTGGAAGGTAGACCTCAATGCTAGATGCTTTAAGGTCTACCCATTATTTTTGAGATCGGCCAATGAGAGCTCGGCGTTCTGACATCATCGCAAACACTAAGCAAGGAGCAGACGAACGCTCCGCATTGGTCTGGTGGCTTCCCCACCCCGTCAGTTTAGTGGTGAACGGAGTATGGTCGTGTGTTATATCACGATAGTTGTGCAGCATAATGGTCATCGAATTATTCTGGTCATGTTAACTATATAACACCATAGTGACTGTGTAACAGTGGTTATCATATTATAGTAGCTGTGTTGTGTAGTCTTGTCGCATATTATTCTGTGTGGCGTAGTGATCTTCATGTCATAGAGCCTATCTAGGGTCGCAGTTACTACACCCTATTTATCGTGCAGCACAGTAGTTATTGCATCATAGGGGTTGTGTAGCAAAGTGGTTACTATGTCGTAGTGGTTATATTGCATATATTACATCAGAGTTGAGTAGCTTGACTGCAGCATAGTGGTTTTACATTGTAGTGGTCGGTTAGCATAGTGGTTGTCACATGTGGTAGCATTGCATCTGGAACGTAACTATCAATTCACTCAAAAGTTGCTCCTTTTCTGCCAGAAAGGCCCTAATTACGATACTTTAGCGCAAACTTAAACCCCTTTGCTAGCTTTGGCTAGGGTGGAGGTCAGGTCTGAGCCCTCTGTGTGGGCGCAGGCTGGAGCGGCTGGACCACCTCGCCCAGAAGTTCAAGCACAAGGCTGACATCCACGAGGAGTGGACCCGGGGCAAAGAGGAGATGCTGCAGAGCCAGGACTTCCGCCAGTGCCGCCTCAACGAGGTCAAGGCCCTCAAGAAGAAGCATGAGGCCTTCGAGAGCGACCTGGCCGCCCACCAGGACCGGGTTGAGCAGATCGCTGCCATTGCCCAGGTGATTGCACGGTCTACTCACAACGGGACCTTTTTGCTGCGGTGTAGAGGCCGGCATACGGCTTACGTGTGCCGAGTTAGCCATGTTGCAGTGAAGATTGTTTCTGTCAGAAACTGACTTTACTGTAGCAGGCTTCTCGCGTGCGAGAGTGTACTAAAGTAGGGTAATTGTTACAAACACTGGCAGGTTTCTCAAGCACTGGGTGTGGGACAACGTAAAGAGCAACAGTGCCGCTGCTATGTTTTGTGTCTGCTTGAGAAACTTGCATTAACTCGACTCCCAATCTGTCTGATGTCCAATCTGACTTACGCCATATATTTATCTGGCCCCCAGCCTCACCTGCACCCTACTCATCTGATGCCCACTTTATATCGTGTCCAATCTGCCCGACACCAAATTTGACTTGGGCCCAGTCTATCTGACACCGAGTCTGTCTGATGCCCAATCTGATTTGCGCACTATTTGTCCGACTCCCAATCTGTCCGACTCCCAATCTGTCCGACTCCCAATCTGTCCGACTCCCAATCTGTCCGACTCCCAATCTGTCCGACTCCCGATCTGTCCGACTCCCGATCTGTCCGACTCCCGATCTGTCCGACTCCCTATCTGTCCGACTCCCGATCTGTCCGACTCCTGATCTGTCCGACTCCCGATCTGTCTGATGCCCAATGTCTGGTGCTCAATCTGTAGAACGCCCAATCTGTCTGACCATGAATCTATCTGACACCCAATCCATAGAATATCCAACCTGTCTGATCTCCAATCTGTCTGATGCCCAATGTGTAGATGCCCAATCTGTCTGATGCCCAGCCTGTCTGACACCCAATCTGTACGACGCCTAATCTCCACGACTCCCAATCTATTTGACGCCCAGTTTATACGAAGCCCAATTCACACGATGCTTAATTTCCCCGATCGACCGCCCTGGCTTGGAATGCAGGAGCTGAACTCCCTGGGCTACCACGACTCTGCGAGCGTGAATGCCCGCTGCCAGCGCATCTGCGACCAGTGGGACCGGCTGGGCACCCTGACCCAGAAGCGGCGCTCTGCCCTGGAGGAGGCCGAACGGGTGCTGGAGAAGATCGACCACCTGCACCTGGAGTTTGCCAAGCGGGTGGCCCCCTTCAACAACTGGCTGGACGGGGCACGCGAGGACCTTGTCGACATGTTCATCGTCCACACCATGGAGGAGATACAGGTGATACGGCCGAACCCTTCCGATCGGGCGGTGGCTTGCACCGCCTAGCGAGAGCTTTTAATTGCAACGGTTAACTGGTTTGTGATCCCTACGATAACGAGGGTTGTAGTGCTGGACGTTCTACGTGATCTACCGGAGGCCAGCGCGGGGCACAGATTGGAAACGAGTGTTTCGTCGGCGTTCGGTTGGGTTTCGACTTCTCACCGATTGATCTCCCAGTCGAACGCCGACTCCTGCCCAGCGTGTGCCCGGCACTGCCCTTCCGGTAGGTGATGTTAAGAAGTCCGGCGCTATGACCCCGTTATGTAGGAGCTGTTGCTGCCCCTCCCGTTTTATTGGAAATGGAGATTGAGAATTTTGGTTCCTAGTAGATAGTTAGGGATGGAGGACCCCCTCAGAGATCTTCACCTCTAATATGTTCATGCCCATGACAGATGCTGATAAAGCAAATGTCTACCTAAATGGCCCCATTGGGGACAAACTACGAAACCCAAGGCACATTTTACGTGGGAAGAGAAGCCAATCTATCCCTATGCTCGCGTACCCGCATTGCAGGGCCTGATGGAGGCGCACGAGCAGTTCAAGCAGACGCTGGGCGAGGCGGACAAGGAGCACAAGGCCATTGTGGGGCTGGCCCAGGAGGTGCAGGCCATTGCGGGCCAGTACCAGGTTCCCGGGGGTGTCGAGAACCCCTACACCACCCTCACCTCGCAGGTGGGAACCCTTCTTCCCAAGAGATGGTGCCACCAGTCGGTTGTGTGAAGTACCGTCTTCGACAGTGCGAGCCGAGACAGTCATATGTGCTTCTTCGGTGTGCTTTTTGCTTTCTGAGAGAGCTGTGGTTCGAACTAGGAGTGAAGTGCTAAGATCGAGATGTAATCAAGCTTGTGGGGACTGCAGACTCAAGCAAGGCGACATCGGGTGTTTCGGTTCATGTCGTCCCAGGGGGTACGCTCGAAACAATGGAGAAAATGCCGAGGAAGGTAAAGGCATGGGCCAGCCAGTCAAAGACGGTAAAACTTGAACATGGGAAGAGGGTAAACAAACGGAAGACGAGCGCAACGCCGTCAGACTGTGTTTGTTCCCTTTTTGTCTACCCTTTTCGCACGGTTAAGTTCTTGCTGTCGAGCCCACTTTCGAAGCAGTGTTCCAAGACCACCGTTTAAAGAGACAATATGTGGACACGCTGCTTTGGAATAGATTCGGAAGTTTCTTAATCTATGCTGCGACTCGTTGGAGCTAAGAGGAAGGCCACGGACGGAGAAGCAAATAGGAAAACTAATAGATCCTTTTGAAAACCTCGTCGGGCAACATTGGCGGTCGTCATTTCTTGGGCCCGAAGTGTGGGATTGGATCCGAGTCCTCGTTGAGCACCGACGCTCATATCCAGCACGTGCTCTGAGAATGTGCCAGAACAATGGCGGACTCGGAGAATTGGCGCAGCAGCCACTGAATGCTGCGCACTTTTGAAAAGGGAGAATGCAAAGAATGTTGGAGGTGTCTTGCATCGTCAGTCCCGTGACCCTGGTACTTGTTTGCAACTGTTAACAGGTGATCACCACCAAGTGGACGGACGTGAAGCAGCTGGTGCCCAAGAGGGACCAAACCCTCCAGACGGAACTCATGCGGCAGCAGTGTATCCTTTGGTTGCCTCGAATGGCTGACCCGACGGAACGACCGGGTGCGGCGTTGGGACAGGTTGCGGGGTCGCAGAAATTCAGGCGGCCTTTTTGGATTGGTTGCTAGTCGCGTCCGAAAGTGGCTTAGGTTCCGGATCGGATTCGCTTCCTCTCTGAAAACTGTGGGTTTTCCGACTGGCGAGGCAGACAATTGGTGGGAAAGGGGGAAAAGTAGGGCTTCCATACAGACTGTACGAGCGCTCTGTCGGTTCTTTATTTCCCAATGAGCTTTCCTCGTCACCCGGTGCAGATACAGCCTATAGTGCTGCGTTTCTTCCTCTCACTGCCGAGCTTTTTCCTCAGAATCTTCCGAGCTGTTTTTTAGTTTTGCAACTGGCAAAGAGGAAAGTTCGGTTGAGAGAGGACCAAGTTCAGCGCCGATACGGTGCTGACGAGCAATTAATTAACGCCAGTTTACGTTAATTCGGTGGCGAATTAACGACGAGCAATTAATTAACGCCTTGCGTTAATTCGGTGCCGATTTAATGCCGACCCACATGCCGATTCGGCGTCACTTTAATGCCGACCCTGCACGACTTGAATGCCAACCTAATGCCGACCCTGCTCTAATTGAATGGACTAAGTGCACAGGCAAGCTGGTGGTAGCTAATCATGTCGTTTAACACACGAGACTGAGGTGCAGAAAGAAAAAGAAACTTTTAGTCGAAGGAACAGACACAGAAGGGACCGTCTCAAACTTGGCTAACTGGTTTACTTCTCAGGTGTCCTATATTTATCCACACAGCCACACAGGCGGTTGAAACTGGCTCTGTGGGTGTATGTAGGATGCTGGAGAAATAAACCACTTAGCTGAGTTTGAGACGTTCCTTTCTGTGTCTGTTCCTTCGACTAAAAATTTTTCTTTTTCTGCACCACAGTTTCAGGTATTAAATGACATGATCAGCTAATTGAATGCCAATTTTACACCGGCCCCATACGAATTCGGCAACAGTTCATTGCCCGCCCCGCGCAAGTTCGGAGTCCCGCCACCGCGGGAACCGGCGGTGCCTTTTTGCCTTGACTTCCGACCCGACAGCGAACGAACGGCTGCGACGCAAGTTTGCCGAGAAGGCGAACGTGGTGGGGCCGTGGATCGAGCGGCAGATGGACGCGGTGGCGGCCCTTGGCATGGGCATGCAGGGCTCGCTGGAGGAGACCTTGCACCGGCTACAGCAGTACGAGCAGGGCTCGGTGCAGTACCGGCCCCACATGGACGAGCTGGAGAAGTGCCACCAGGAGATCCAGGAGGCCATGATCTTCGAGAATCGCTACACCCAGTACACCATGGAGACCCTGCGGGTGGGCTGGGAGCAGCTGCTCACCTCCATCCACCGCAACATCAACGAGGTCGAGAACCAGGTGTGTCCAGGGGGTTTACTCTCCCTCTGTCTCTTAGGCATCAAAGTCTCGTTGTCTAAGCATCAAGGTCGCCCTTGATTCCTAGGTACGGCCTTGGCCCTCCTAGCAATACCACCTATAAAGTAGAGCAGGCCGACCATTCTCCATCTTTCTGCATTTGCGGTGGGCGATTGCACCGCTCCGTTTGATCGCTAGTCTCTTTTAGTGCCGACCAGAAGGAGAGCGTCTAGCGGGGGTGACTCACTCGCGGGGCGACGTCCTCCCCCATGCAGATCCTGACGCGTGACTCGAAGGGCATCACCCAGGAGCAGCTGAACGAGTTCCGCATGTCCTTCAACCACTTCGACAAGAACCGGACGGGGCGCCTGGCCCCCGAGGAGTTCAAGTCCTGCCTGGTCAGCCTCGGCTACAGCATCCGCAACGACCGACAGGTGGGTCCCGTTGTTCGCCGCAGCTGTCCCGTTTCGTCGTCTACCTTCTGTGACGCAGTCCAGAGCCGTAAAGTGACCGTAGTGTTCTCCAACGTCGGGTCTGAAATGGGAGCTCTGCCTCTGAAGGAAATTTTTTAACGTGGGATATGTTTTTAACGAGGGTGACCTCATGAAAGCATTTAGGCCCATGTACACATTTGCATTTGCTTACGACCGAGCTCTTGTGATCTCTTACAACGAGAGTTGGTGCCATTTATGAGGTGAGCCTGGAATGGTATTTCACTAGAGCGAAGGTTTTGCCGTATTTGCAAGATCAAATTTAGATACGATCTATGAAAAATGGTCGGCCATTGTCAAAATATTTTCTAGCCAATAGTGAAAGCGTGATAAAAATACTGAAGTGTACGGAAGTGGCAAGTGTTGCATGGCTACAGACAGCGGCTGTGCGTTCTCTCATCAAACAAGAAGTTTTAAGGGTCGTAAGTAGTTGGTCAGTATCTTTGAATTTGGAACTACAGTATGACTAGGGTTGCCACCTTTCCCCGAAAAAAAAATTGATTGCATCTTTACGTGGTGAATGATGTTGGTTGGGGCGAAGCTCTGGTGGTGCTTGTCTGCGTAGACGCTGAGCCGCAGCATGCCGAGCCTTTCGTTCGTTTTCATCCATGTCAGAAAGAGAATGTGTGGTATGGAACGTGGTTGTATACGCATTTGAGCATTTGACCGCAGCGCCCTCTCGTCTATAAACGTTGAGCCAATGCATGCAAAGTTTAACGTGATTATATACGCATTTGACCGCAGCGCCCTCTCCTGTATAGACGTTGAGCGGCTACATGCAACGTTTCATCCATGACAGAAACCCCAGGTCTTGAGTTACTACCACATCTCAGAGCCCCCTACTCGTCCTGTCGCTGCGCAGATAGATTTCAACATTTCTTTTTCTTTCATCATTTTTTTTATCTTTGTTTCTTTTTTTTTTTTTCTTTGCCTTACACGAGCACCTGAGCTCACAAGCTCATAATTTTTTTATCATTTTTTTTTCTTTTTTTTTTTGCCCTACACAAGCACGTGAGCATGTGCTCACGTGCTCGTGAGCACGTGATCTCACGAGCAGAAACCCGAGCACCCGATGCCGGCCTACGGCGGACGGACATACGGAGATGGCTAGCCCCCAAGGGCCGCCCTAAAACCGGCCCTTCAATGGGGGGGGCAGGGGGCAGGGGCAGGGCAGTTAAGTGACAACAGCTCCGAGAGACGCTCAGCTCTTCCTAGACATCGTCGGCGCGTTTCTCTGGTCTTGGCACTTAAACAATTAAATAGAGAATGAAGAGGGAGGGGAAAAACGACGAGGATCTAAAGTAACAACAACAATATTACACCATGTGTAGTCGAAGGGGAAAGCTTGGGGAAAGCGCATACGCCACCCGTCACAGTGGACGGATGAAGCGCCGTGCGTGTCCTTGTCAAGATGCCGACAAAAAACCAACACCTCCCAGAAGGCTCAGCTATCGGGAGGGCCTGTCGCCGAGTTTCCGTCCGGCGTCTTGCTTGTTCTCGCTTTCCCTTATTTTCCGGCTTTCCAGCTTTCTGCCGCGCCCCCGGTGGTCGTTTTGTTTTGTATTGACCGTACCGTACGCAAAAAATAAGCTAAAAGCAATCGCGCTTCGATGGCTGTCAAAAACCGGCCAATGACGGCCGTTCTTACCTACGGACCGGCAACCGGCCTGCTGTCTAAAAAACCGTCCGGGCCGGTCAAAATCCGGGCAGGTGGCAACCCTAACTATGACTGTTTTCAGCTAAAGCAGTGTCTCTAAATTACAAGGTATAATTTTTCTTCTTTTTAAATATTGTGCGTAGTTTTATAGATATCACTGCTCAAAGTTTGGTTTCAGGCGTCTACAGCAAGACGAAACTACCTGCTAGAGGGATGGCAACATTGATCATCAGCCGTACGGCCGCGGCGTGACATTGCGAGGTGGTGTGCCAGTGTTCCTTGACTAAAGGCTAACCTGCTAAAGAGCAGCTGGTTGCATCTTTAAAATCGATTTTATGGAGTACACGGCTTCGGTTTGACATAATATTTCGGCTGTGATCATACTTCGTGCCACTAAAGCGATACCAGTCATTTATTTCGGTTTTGTTTTTGACCGGACGTTCTGGAGGCAGTCTTGCGACCTCTTAGAACTGGGTGCCTTGAAATCTCTTAAAACGAGAGGACACACTGGTGCCATCTATTGGCTAGTAGTGTAAACTTGGCGGTCCGGCATATTTTCTATTTCTCTCGCGCATAATCCTTTCTTTCTTGGCTCGAAAAACTTTTGTCAACGTTATAAACGAGCCTTTCTCATAGGTATTACGCACATTCGGCCTCGGAAATGCCGCAAAACCGTCGCTCTTGTAAAATGCAGGTCCAGGGTCACCGCACAGATGGCGTCAGAATGCCAGTGTGTTCTCTCGTCTTAAGAAATTTTAAGAGGTTTCAACAGGTCTCATCTTTCTCGGCCAAACTCGGTCGCAAGAGTGTGAACGGGCCTTTATGTTGCAACAAACTAGTTGAAAGTGCTTTTCAAGTTCAAACAAGATTTCAGTGAGTGCCGGTTAGTTACATTTTAGGAGCAACTTGTTTCGCTTACGATTACCTATCGAAATTATGTTGACAGTTATTCAAATTCCTGTTAGTTTATTTGCAATATCTGCTCTACATGTTCTGACCGACTCAAACTTTTCTGAAGTGCTCTAAGTTAGCAATCCCAACACACCTCGACGTCTCTGGATATTTCAACAATAATGAACGAAACCTTACTCGACTACTTTTCGTTCCTAATCATAATTGACTATAGTTGTTGGCAGATTAAAAAAACACTAAAATGAAAAAAAATATCAAAATATTTTAAGAGTTGACATGGGCCACATAATTTTTTTTCTTAATTTTAATTGAAATAAGACGTTAACAATTCTCTGTAGTGCCGAATTAGAGCGCAGCTCTTGAGGAGGAGAGCGGAGGGCACAGAGAGGAGGAGCTCTTCCTCGTCTTCCATACCCTTTCCTCCTCCCCCTCCTCCTCCCTCTCCCCATCCTCCTCCTCTCATTCTCCCTTCCTCCTCCCTTGCTCCCCCGTGATGTCACTTGTGAAGGCCTTGTTAAGGTCGTGACCTACACGAGTGAAGGTCGCGGCCTTCACTGTGAAGGTCGTGACCTGCATTGTGACCTTCACGACTGACCTTCGTGACGTCACTCGTGACCCTCATGACGTCATGTGCGACGTCATTATGGGAAACGTCCCATAATGCAACGCGCAGTTACTCCGACGGCGACGCCGCTCAAGCCTGGAACAGGTGCCTAAGAGCAGTGCTCTAAAAGAAAATGTTGCACAATATTCACTATGCTAGGCGCAATTTAGATGGAGTTCACCACCCGCTCTAGGCCCCACCCACGAAACGGTGGCCCCGCTCATTACCACTAGATTGGCTTGGCTGCTGGGCTGAACATGTTCGCAAGACTAATGTCTCCCTGTCACAACGTCCAGTGCGTCTAGTCAAGCGTCTGATACCGTCTGCTAGTCATGTGGAGAGACGTGCGGCAGTGTATGGCGTCGTCTGCTATTAGAACGCTCCCTACAACTCTATTACCACCCATGGAACACGCGTAAGGCACAGATGCGGCCATGAAAGCGACGCTTCCGCCGTCGCTTGCGTCCGTCTGCTATTCCGCTCCTGTCTATTCCGTCTGTGACGATTGCAAGACGCGACCATGAAACGGTGTTCTAGCATTCCGCCATGCACGAGCCATGATCTAATACAAGCACATGTCAGCGTCTGTCGATCTGCAGTAAAAAGCAACTGAAAGAGCTAAAACAAAATCAACAAACCAAATATGCAGTCTATTTAGCTTTTCTACTCTTGTTTTCTTGTATAGCGTCCACAAGCAATGTGGGTGAGTGCCATGACGAACAATTAAAAAGAGACCTAAAAATAATCGCTTTAGCAATCCATGTGCACTGCTCAAAACTTGAGAGCTAAGGGCATTCCAAAGCGAAATGACTGAAACATACTTGGACAAAGCTCATGCGAGGCAAACGCCCGATTGCTTCCAGCCAAATAACTCGCAAATTCTTACCTGTGTAAGTTACCTCTCGGTACTGAAACCATGGTCACAATTACGATGGTTGCACGATTCTCAGAGTAGTGGGGCTGCTTTTACAGGAACCGACACATTTATTCATCAAAACGTGCAAACGAACAAATCAAGCCAGATTGAGCAAACTCCTCTTATCTCGTTCCACTTCAGCATAGCAAATGCTGGATGAAGAAATAGCCTCCCTTCTAACATTCGCTCCGCTAAAGTGGAAAGGGGTGGGAGGAGCTTCCCCTGAGCTCTTAGCCCATCACTGACTGCAGACACATCTGTAAGAATGTAGCTGTATTTGTAACTTAATCACTTTTTAGGAGTAACTTTTGGCAGCACCAGCTGCAATTAATTCCCATTAATGGGACTGTTAGGGAGGTCAGAACCTCCGCGAGTTCCATCTTGGAAGTGTCGTAGTGGACGTTCTTGACTCGAGGTACCGGAAAGTCTGACGGCTCAACGAGTTTGGAAATTTCAAGGTTGTTGAACCGCTGGAGTCATATTTAAAGCGAATTGTCGAGATGGGAGCGACCAGACTCGTACGTTTGACTGAATCTGTCCGTGATGCGAGGTTGACGTGGTGCCACGTCGTTGCAGGGTGACGCGGACTTCCGGCGCATCATGAACATTGTGGACCCGAACAACACGGGCTACGTGCACTTCGACGCCTTCCTGGACTTCATGACCCGGGAGAGCACGGACACGGACACGGCCGAGCAGATCATCGACTCCTTCAGGATCCTCGCCGGGGACAAGGTGGGAGACCTCGCAGCGCTTCCGTTGCAACCGACGCTTGCGGTCTACTCTTGCGGCCCTTTTGCTTCCTTACCTACTTCTTCCTTGGCTGCCAACTTAAACGGACCTTGCAAGAACATTGGGATGAAATGTTTCTTGATTTACACGAGCTTACTGGTATTGGTGTGAACCAAGCACATTAGCCTGCATAGGGTGCCTCAGGCGAGTCTTCTGCCGTAACACAAGCCGGAAAAATTGGCGCCTGCTCGTAAAAAGCTTGCAATTTCACTGAACGCACACTGAGCAGGTCAGTTTTGCCGTGAAATTCAAAGATATAGGGTAGTTCTCTTTTCGTAAGGCATGAGGGCAAAAAAGTTTGCTAAAGTCAAGGTCGAGCGCATTTGCAGACGATTGAGGAAGCGATGCTATTTACTTGCGGTGCCATCTCCCATTAACCATAGTGGGCAGACGACACACTCTGACGTCTGCTCGCTGCGCCTATCGAGAGGTGGCGTCGCATGTAAATAGCATTGCTTACTCGGTCGTCTGCGAATGCGCTCAACCTTGACCTTAACAAATATTTTGCCCTCTTATTTAAAAAAAAAACAATTACCTATGCGTTAAGAATTTACGTGGTAAAACTGACCTGCTCAGTGTACATTCAGTGTGAAAGTATGAGCTTTCCATGTGCAGGTGCCAATTTCTCCGGCTCGTTTTACATCGGATGGTTTGCTCGCGCCTTCTATGTGTGCTAGTATACTTGGCCACAGACAAAGAGGCTTTTCGTAGAGATGTGATTTCAAGGACAAAAGTGGACTTTTATGTCATTCTCTCCTTTTCAAAACTTGATGGCATTGTCGAGGGAATTGCTGCATCAATGTAGTCACAGGGATTACTCCACTGTGACGTTAGTCAAATGCGACTTGTAGATCGGACACTAGCACCGCGTGAGCACTTATTTTGGGCTTGTGAAAATCAATGCTTGGATGAGCATTCGGGGAGCTGCTTGTGTCCGATCGCTGCGCTGGCGGGAACAGCCGTAACACCGTCTGGAGTTTGGCACGTGCTATGCCAACCCCAGCACGCGGCTGTGACGAACACTGGTGGCATATAATCGGCATCAGGTCACGTGGCCGCTTGCTCTGGCTGCGAGTTGAGGGGTTGAATGCTGCTCGCTTTCCACTGCCATTGCATAGAGAGGAAAACTAATGCATGTTTCATAGGTTACCAATGGGAAGAATTAGTGGTATTTAGAGAAAGTACCCGTTGCACCTCCCGAGGCTGACACCGTGTCCCATCTCTCGCAGCCCTACATCACTGCCGAAGAGCTTCGCCGGGAGCTGCCCCCCGACCAGGCGGAGTACTGCATCCGGCGCATGGCGGCCTACAAGGGCCATGGCGCGGTGCCCGGCGCCCTCGACTACATGTCCTTCTCGACGGCGCTCTACGGCGAGAGCGACCTCTAGGCGGCGCTCCCGCACCCCGTTATTTATTTTTTTTTCCTTTCTCGTTAACCACCTGTACACTGGGTCGAGGGCAGCACAAGAGGCTCGCGAGCGCGGCCCCTTCCGACCCCGTCGGCTGCGACTCGCTTTGGCCGAGGACTCGACTGCGTCCGGATTGCGTCGACCGTCGTAGCTTGCCGTACTGGCCGGCTCGGCCGTTTTGGCGGACTTGCAGACTCTCGCTCGTTTCTCTCGTTCAACGAGTTTAGCTGCATTTCGGCCGATTCGGCCCTCCACGACCGCTCGTAGTCGAGTTCCGTGTTTTGCGCAGAGATTGAGGCCGGGAGAGTTTGGTTCGCTTCGGCTACTTGCAGCAAGACATCTCGGGTTGCTCCGTCGCGGATGATTTTCGTAGCCAGTCGTTGCTCCTCCGGGCAACGTAAGCCGTCCCAAGCCGGCAATCGGTGGCTGGGCTGTTTTATACGTAGATCGGGATTTCTCTCGCGTTACCGTTTTTATTTTTGTTTCTTTTTGCTGCCCCGAAACAGCGCCAGATTTTAAAAGGACCGGGAATCGAATCTAAAGGCTCGTTCACACTCTTGCAACCGAGTATGACCGAGAGAGACAGGACCGGTTTTAATCCTCTTACGACGTCTTAGGACCGTCTCCGCAGCAGCGCGCCCGGTCCTAAGACGTCGCAAGAGGATTAAAAACCGGTCTTGTCTCTCTCAGTCGTATTCGGTCTCAAGAGTGTGCTTTAGCCTTAACCCACCCGCCGTCTCGGGCTTCCATAGAATCGCCTTGTGGCTTCGTCATTCAGGATGTGGGCTTGCGCTGATTTCCGATTTGCCTTAATTCATCGAGTCGAATCGAGGCAGGCATTTTATGTTTTAACAGGGTGATCCGAAGCAACCAGAGCATTTTCTGTTTTGTTTTTTTTTGTCTCGAGGCTCTGCGAGTTGTTGGTTATGAAGGGAAAAAGAAGTATACAGGTTTTCCGGTTTGTGCTTCTCCAGAGAGAAACACTTCGTAGTTCTTTTGTTTTGAAAGTTTGATGAACTTTGGGCCTTTGCAGGCCAGCCAGCTTTCGTAATTGAGTCTCTATGATTCTCGCGCGTCCGAGTCGGCCATCGCTTTACATTTTCGTGTGGAGGACGCGGAAAACTTTGGTGGTGCTAAGGCGGCCGGCAAAACGACAATAAAGAGGCGACGCTTTTTTGGCGTGCTTCGACCGAATCACGGAAGTGCCCCCCCATACCTCCCAAGATTTCGAACTCGGAGACTTCTTTTGCTGTGCTCCGGCCCTTTTTGTACACGTGGAAGACATAGTTTATGTATACACACATTTTTACGACGCGACTCTCTCGTAGGTGTTGTGCTTTGCCGGCGTCTTATTTTGCGGCGGCGACTTTCGTTTTCTTTTGGACTGTCTCTCTCTCCGTTTTCTCCGAGCCGCGAGAATCGAGAACCGGAAAATAACTTCATTGCGCTCAAAATTGTCTTAGCACGCTACGATTAGCTCACCAAATTGCTCCGTAAAAAGCCGGGGTTTCAATTCGGATTGGGGAAACGTCCGATACTCCTTCCTCTTCCCGCGTTCTTCCTTATTTTTTTTTTGTCTGGTTTCGTGCGTTTATTTGTGGTTTTGTTTCATTTTTTTTTTCTTTTGGAGAGCACTAGTCTAGAACCTTACATTATATTTAAGTGCAGAGGTTGGTTGGTGTGGTACGTGTACTAAAATCAGTGCCTAGGCGACTTTGGAGGCGGCGAGTTGGCACGCAACGAGTCCTCTCCAGTCCCCCCATCTCCTCTACCCTTTTCTAATTTATCTCGAATTCAACTATCCTCAAAAAGCGAAAAGGGTGAAAACTGCCGGGTTGTGCGTGAAGTGTGTGAATGTTGATGTGCGTGTGTTCGTATATGTGTATCCTTTGACAACGCCCCTCCCCCCTCCATTTTTTCCCAACCCCCCGTCATTTGCCGTCATGAAGTAAAGACTGCATTTCGAGCCCTTATGCCAAGGATCGTTTTTGTCTGCTTCCGCGTTGAGACTTGTTTCGTTTTCCCAGCAAGGGGTAATTGAGAAGCAGAAACGGTGTTTGCAAAGTATATTCCGCAGCACGGCAACGCTTTTATCGGAGTTTTCGGTTGTTTGTTCTTTCCGAATATACCAGGTGCCAAAACTTTTTTGGGGCATGTTTCGTTGTTCTTGAACAGGTTGCCAAGAATCGTGCTTTTTCAGGCGAGAGTTGAAGCGGCGCATTAAAGCGAGGTCGAAGCGACTTGACCGCCGGTCCCTCGTTCTAATGTGTCGCCCGCTGAACAAAGCCTTTTTTTTTTTCGTGTTGGAAGTTGATTTGAGTGGATGTACATGGATCCAAATTACCGCCTTCGCAAAGGCATTGCGAACTTCGTCGACATTGGTCTTCTGCAGATTTGTCTTTTTTTCTCCCCGGTCGTACTGAATAAAGGTGTTTCAACAAAATCAAACTTTCTTGCGTGCTCCCCTGCTTTAAAGCGGAATGAGTTATAGGGTTGGCACCCAGCAATATCCGGTTAGGTGTCAGCAATGGAAGTCGACAGCCATCTTGTCCTGGTGGGTGCAAAACATCACAAGTTAAGACGTACAGTGGTGCTTTGTTCCATGAAAGGAGCATGCTGTGGGCTTCCCCAGAGGAAGAGAGCGACAGAAAAGCAGACAAAAGAAAAAGCAGACTCCTTTGTTCCAACAGGTCAGGCACATAGCCAGGGGGGGGGAGGGGGGCGGGCCGTGGGGCTCGCCCCCGAAATCTTCCATTTTGCTGGGACCTCCTCTCCTCCTCCCTCATACAGCATTTTGTCATGGGCGGGCCCCCCCTGAAACAAAATCCTGGCTACGTGCCTGCAACAGGTTCCGAGTGTTTGGTTCTGTTTTGTTGCGGTGCTGGTACCATTGCTCCGCTCGGCGCTGCTGCTTTCCAATTGTTCTGTATTCCGCACGCTCCGTCTGCTGCGTCTCGCACTCCAGCGGGCTACAAGAAAGTCGCATTTACACCGCAACCGAGGAAGATTGCACCAACAGTACATCTGCGGACTGCTTACTTTGCATGACACGGGGCCGCTTCTTGCCTCTAGTCTTCATGTGTGTACACAGTTTCTCCACGCTAATCGCATTCTGCGTTATCACTGCCTTTGCCATGCAAATATGGCAATGGGGGACCTTTATTTTTTATTTGTAAATTGTGCAGGGACTCTGAAGCATTGAATGAGGTCAAAAGACGCATGGCTGCATAGTAAACCAAAATTTTTTTTTACACGGTTATTTAATTTTTTTTGCAGAGTTGCGTACAGTTATGTGGATGCCTCCGTTACCCCACAAAATCGCACATAACGGGCTCGTTTGATTTACCTGTACCTTTTACGTTGGTGCAGAAAAGTGTAGGGCAGTGTACTTCCGGTCAGTGGCGTCACGAGGGTCAGCGGCACCCGGGGCGGTAACCCGCCGCGACCCCCCCCCCCCCCCCGCTCTCGTGGCCCGCCGCGACACCCCCTGAGCGCTGCACCCGGGGCGGTCCGCCCCCCCCCCTTGTGACGCCACTGCTTCCGGTATGTGTATCGAGATACGACCGGAGTACACCTACCTACGCTTTTCTGCACCTGTGCAGGTAAATCGAACGAGCCTCGTGCGAGTCGTCCATGGTAACTAGGCATAAATGCATGTATTCACCCAGTTCGTCCCAAAAATTGTCTATGTAGTGAGGCTTTCGTATTAATGCGGTTCATTTTAACACGCACAACCGGTATTTGCCTAACTAAACCTACAAAGTGGAACAGAAACGAGGACATCTGGAGGGCCCATATGTGGGAGTCTGGAAGTTGCCAGGGATTTTGTCGGCGACTCTGCACTGAAGTAGTCACTTCATTAGGCATACTGCTGGTTTGCCTGCATGACGGCGTAGCTTCCCCTGTGTTAACTAAACACTTCTGGCTAAAAAGAAAAGAAAAGGCTTGAAATTTCATTGGACCTTTTCCGAGAAGCGTTCTGCGCACGCGCGAGCGCCCGATGCCAAGCGGCGGAAGTCTGCACGAAAAATCGAGGAAATTCGGAAGGAGGCTGTGGATCAGCGAGTAGAAAAACGTAATTGCAGCATACATTATAATTGTGTTACGCAAAAAAAGAAAGCGGACGGAAAGAATAAGACGACGCTTAAGTGGACGCCAAGGATGCCCCACTTGGACGGCCGTTGGGCACGCCCCGCTGCTCAGAGAACGAAGACACTGGTAGCGTAGCTCCCATTATCGATTGGTAGCGCAGGTAGGTCCCTTCCTCAATTTTTAGTTCGTGCAGCCACCGCCTGGTGCCAGTCCGGTATGTGAAAAAGGTCCATTGATTATCTGCGGCACAGGAGGATCAACTCTCGGAACACAGCTACCTGACTGGTTATGTTGGTTGTAGGAAAGCGCAACTTTGAGCAACCAATATGTGCTAGTTTGGGAGTGTGAAAGCTTCTAATTAAAAAGATCTGCAGTGAAAAACTGATTTTTTGACCCCTTGTGCAAACATCGGAAGTTTAAAAAGAAGCTCCGGCAGTTTCTTTATTTTTTTTTCTTGAGCTACCAAGAATAAACACATTTTCGGAATAACCGGGCTTCACACTTTCCGGCACGCTACTTATTTTCTCTACATTCGAAATAACTTCAGAAAACGGCAAGTAAGAGTGATGCCAAAACCAACATTCAAATTGCCGGCGCGTGCTAGCCCTTTCCACGACCCAGACGCATCTAATTCCGCACGAAAACATGTTTCGGCTGGGGCGCTGCAAGCAAGCTCATAATATATAAAATAGTAAGTTGCTGTAGTAAAATAGCAAGTTACATTAATTCTTATTTACTATAATTTTTATAATTGTAATTTTTTTGGAATCGTATGACGTTTATAACAAAATAAAACGTCGGCCACAAATCGACACATTCCAACGATTCCCAAAAACGAAACTTATGGTAGCGCTGCAATCTGCCAGTTTTTAATAGTGCTTTTTAAATATTACGAGTAAACATTAGGACAAACATTTTCTCATCTCATCAATGTAAAATGTTAAATTCTAAACTAAAAATTAGTTCAAGTTCGGATTGTTGCTTTCTCGACCGGAGAGTAAAGCGCGCCAAAGCGTACAACGTGTGGCGCCCTCTAGAACGCTCTCATTGGTCGCCTTGGCGCGTTGCGGGAAGACGAGTGCGTACAAACTTTCTTAGCCGAACCGGCTCAAGTTGTGCCGACGCCTGGGCGAAACACGCGCTACTCGCGGCGTGGATAATTTCTGTGCGTTCCATGTGTCCGGCGATTTGAGTTTTGATTCTGCGCGGGACACCGCTGGAGAGGTTTTCTCATGAGGTGAGCTTCCCACTCTCCTCTTTGTATTTACTGGCATATTTATCGCAGTTGGCTCGCGACGCGTTATTTTACTAGCAAGGAAGTCTGCAGTGCAATGGGTATCCGACTCTCGATGAAAAAAAGCTCGGATATTTTATTGTTTTATGACGGGTGTGTCAGATCAAGACATTACAAGCGTATATAAAAAAAGAGAAAGAAAAAAAGACATGTAGTGAACGGTAACAAAAATTTGTATAATGTGACAAACAAATCACACCTGTCTTCAGTCTCCTAAGCTCATTTAAATTACATAACTTAGATTTAATTGCTAGCGGGTGTTGCGTTCTACTGTAGGCGAATGTCGAACGGGCAGTAGAATTTCTCTGCGCGGACGCGACGTTCAGAATTCATCAATATGTATATTTCGGCAGTGCCACTGCCGAAACGTCGACGGACGTCAGGCCCCTTTCTTATTTTTTATTATATATATATATATATATTTTTATTTTTTATTCTTTATTTTATTTTTCATTTAACAATTTATTTTTGTAAGTTCTTGTGTTTTAACTTTGACTTTCACTCCGTCCTTTTTAAAAGTTTGTTTCCCGCGTAACTAGCGTTCTTGTGCTTAGTCTTCATTATTCCCGTAAACTAATACAACTTTTGTTCGGCAGTTCACCCTTTTTTCTTGCGTGACTTTTTTTCGCCATTAAATTAGAATTTTATTTTTATCATCCTGACGGCTGCTGTGTCTGCGCACATTACTTTTGCCTGTATATATGGATATATATAGGAAGTGATTATTAAAAGCTGCAGAAAAATTGGCCCGATTGGGCCCGCTCCTGGCTCAATTTTTCGCCAGCTCTCTTTCTCTTGCCCTAACTTTGACGTAATACATTTATTAATCATTCTTATTCATATTTCGAATTTTTACGTATCGTAACTTCATTTTATTTCAGCTGAAAGTCAAATAATTTTTTACGTCAATCTTCTCCATCTTGGGGAAGATTCTCCATCCTAAATCGTTATATCTAACTTCACTAGTGATCAAACCCCGACAATGCACGTATACACTGGGTGACATCGCAAGCACCGCCAACATAACAAAGATGTTTTTTTTTAATGTTTTCTAGACTTTTTGTTTGTGCTGTTTTTCTCTTACCTCAATCTCACCGTTGTTCGTAATTATCTTAAATTTTGCCGCGCCGGCAGTTTTGGCTGTAACGTCCGCGTACTGAAAGTAGCAGTTAAAATCGCCAATCACTTTGTTTGCGCTCATTGTGCGCGTCAGTTTGCCGGCACTTTTGTGCTGTCTGAAATTCGCCCCAAGACCGTTCATCATGGGACACGTAAGGACCTCGTCGATGTACCCAGCGGAAGGTCTTGCCTTCCGTTCTTTCCTTGGAGGCAGGTCCCCGTGGACGCGGAGCAGATCTTCGTCGCCCCATTTCGGGGTGTGTTCTGCTGCGCGGTGCGCTTTGAGACGAAGAAGCGGCGATTCGGGAGGTCCGCGCCGGTACCGCTCATTTTCCCTCGCCTAAACGGGCCGAGGGGCAACAAAAGAAAACAGAGGCACGCTTGGAGAGGGGAGAGAGGGGGCGGACAAGAAGAACGGCCCCCGAGGTGGTCTTTCCCCCTAGGGGTTTTGGGAGAGGGCAGAGCGGGGCCCTTCTGAATGACCAACCACTGTGGTCTTCTGGCCGAACGGTGGTCTGTGTGTCCGTTGAAGTTTCTTGTCTTTTCTTTTTTTCGAGGAAATTTCTGGCTGTCCTGAGCACTTTATCTTCTTCCCTCGGCCGTCGCTTTTGGGGGCATTTCTGCCGAGGCAGTGTTTTTCTTCGGGGGTGGAAGTGAGTAGTGAAAGCAGAGCGGGCTTCCTCGTCGTTGGTTGTGTTGGCATCGAAGAAACACCAACCGCCGCCGTATGCAGCTTTTGTTCGACGTGATCAACATGATCATTTCGAGCATGTGGTATACTTGGTCGATATGATCATTGACGATATGGCGCCTAACCTGCTAACACGCCAATCGTCCTCACGACCGTGTTTTTTTGTTTTTTTTTCACTTTTGTTGTCTATGAGTGGAGCTCCTCCCACCTCTTTCCAGTTTAGTAGAGCGAACGGTGGAGAGGAGGCAACCTCCTCTCCAGCGTTCGCTCCGCTGAAGTGGAAAGGGTGGGAGGAGCTTCCACTTCCTACTTGATCTGTCACCGACTATAGTTATTTTGTTTTTCTGTAGAATCTCAACACCTCATTCAGTTCGGCCAATGAGGAGATTGATAAGTATCGTTCTCCGATGGGCCGCAATGCCGCTTGCCTTTCTCATCGCTTCCGCAAGTGTAGGGAATGGATGAGCTCATTTTGGAAAACAACGAAATAGCTGGACAGTTCAATGCACGGGCGGATTTATGGCGGGAAAGGGGGGGGGGGCTGTACAGATATTTGATGTTACTGACGGACGTGACATCACGGGCATGCGTTGCCCAGCTCTATTTCGGTGACCTAATACTTGACATTTCACTAAAATCTGAGTATCCATTTATAAAAAATGCTGGTGTATAGCGTTAATTTTATTTAAAAATACGTTAATCCATAAGACAATTTCGAAGCGGTGAAACTTCTTGACGTGGTGGCAGGCGATGACGGTTTCGTCGCCTTTTAGCTCGGTCTCGCGTTTGCCTTTGGGGTGCGGTAGGTGAGGAAAGAAAGTTCAGGCGTCTCTTTGTTGACCGATGACGTTGTTAGATGAATCAGCGGCCGCGAAGCTTTCTTGACTTGGGCTGTATGGGACGAGTTCAGTCCGGTATCCACCTTTCTTGAAGACCAAGTAGAGGGCATAAAGGCCCCTTGACTTTCCCCTTTCTCTCCCTATGATCAGCAAAACACGGGTCAAAATGATGCACATATCGCACAAAAACAAAAATATAACGCCGTATTAGCAACTGAAAAAAAAAAAAGTTGCAGTTTGATGAAAAAAACAGTTGGGGCGCAGGCGAGCTGGTATAGGTTTACCATTTTGTTAGGAGACGTCGTGTTTTTATTGAGACGTCGTCGTGTTTCTTCCACCCAGTCTCAGGTGGTCTAACAAAATTGTAGTTTGAATAGACCGATCTTATTAAGTTTTCCACGCATGCGTGACGCCGCCATAACTGCAGAGCACGAGACGGCACGAGCTGTTCTCGTGCTCTGCTCGCGCAGAACTCCAGCGTGGTTGTCGCGCGTGTAGAGAGTACTACAGTTCCCACGATGCATGGCGACAGCGGCGGCGTACTCAAACTAGCTGGTGTGATCGGTCTATTGTTTTGTGGACAAACGTTGTCGCTTGGTTCTTCTCGGCCAGTGCCGCAATCTGATTGGCCGAGGAATGCAGCGGTGTTGCTCCTCGCTCCCATTGGCTGCACCTCGGCATCGATTCATAGGAAGCCAAACATTTCGGAGACGCATTGTGCTGGCTGCCGTTCACGTCCCCACCGCTGTCAGATAAACGACCTCGGGGAACACCAATCCCTGATCTGAACCAATCAGAAGGGCGATCGGTGTCATACTCGGTGGCCACGCATGGCCCTTTGTCCAGCACGCGCGGCCATGAAGTCGCACCGCTGCGTGGCGCTGCTGTTGACACGGCGCATGCGCGTCACGCCAATCTGGTTTCTGCGCAAGCGCAGTGCCTGCACACCTGTTGCGGGCACACGCGCTCGTCAACGGCGGTTTAAAACGATCGGTGTACAGGGTGTTTGGCCACACCGCCTAAGAATAATCGCAGCCCGTTGCTCGTAGAATGTTGACGTCATCGTAGTGAGATGGGGCGAAGACACTGATTGGATGCGAGTGTCTCGGCTTGGGCCTCGTGTCCAATGAACGCGCCGAAGGCCGCTCGGCATCGGGTCCAATTGCTCAGTTGACACCATCCGACTGTCGTGGCGTTTCACGGAGAAAGAGGAGCATGTTCCCAGGTCTTGTTGATTCTGGGTGGGTTTGGCGAGGAGGGGGCTTCTGTGGGTGAAAGCGTCGGAACTGTTGTGCGCTGATAATGTGCGAAATTTAATAGACCATTTGCCCTTATGCCGGTCGTGCCATTTGCTATATTACCCAAGCATCAAGGGAGAATGCAGGATTGGTGTCCCACGCGCCACACGCGCACACCTTCCCCGTATAAAAGATTCGAAGTAAATAACCAAAATAAAGCGTTGACGAACGCGCGTGCAAGATACAGCTTTATTTTAGGTATTTGCTTTAGAAAAGTTCCTACTGCTGAGACAGGCACGTGCGGCGCGTGGAACACCAACCTCCTGCATTTTCCTTGATGCTTGGGTAATATAGCAAAGGGCTATTGGCTTCATCGATTATCTTTCGGTGTGTGTGTCCTGTTTTGTGTTGATGACGTGCACTATTTGTGATTTCATTTACATACCCACTCCCCCGCTGTAATTCTTCGGCGTTGCGGGTTTTTTCGACATAGGTAAAAATAAAATAAAACGTATGTTTCCCGCGCCTTCAACGTGCTGCTCGATCGGCGGGCAGGTCTCTTCGTCGTTCACGAATGCAGCGTCTCAACGTCACGGGGAGGACGCAGGGGTTCCACCCACCTGAGCAAGCGCACGCTCGCTGTCCCCTCCTTCTCGGGAGAGTTCGGGACCGGGAGAGAGGGAAGAGGGTTGGATCCCTCTCTCCCCTTTCCCAACAATACTTTGCCTATTGTCGATCATCTGTATAATTTCGCTTCTGTTTCATGAAACTATAGACTAGGAAACGCACACGCACAGACTTAAAAGCTTAATCATTAACGGAGGAAAAAAAAAACAATCCCAAAAGGCTGCTTCTGTTTTGGTGTGTGTGTGTGTGTGCTCTACGCGTAGAAAAAATCGCAAAAGTGCAATGATTTCCAGGTTGATATTATGCAATTAGTTTCGGCTCTATATCTTCCGATAAACATGGGAAACATAATTGAACAATGCAGAAAGCGCGTCAATGAACGCAGCTTTAAAATGAAACCGGCCTGAGCGCAGGTTTGGCGAACGTTTCATTACTTCCGCGTGCAGGAACTAAAAGTGTAAGGAAACGTGAAAGCACAAAGCATCCCTTGAGTCGCCCTGGTGTATTACCTTGCATTGGGTTTAATGGCGACTCCCACTGATCTCTGACAACTGCTGGATCGCGCTTCCCCGCTCCGTGAGTGCGGCCACCAGACGGCCATCTTGCGTGTAGCGAAATCGACTTTCTGGAGCGTTGCAGAGGCTGGGCGGCAGCTATAGCTGAAGATGCGTTTTCTACTCAATCGTCGTCATTCGCCGAATACGTTTTTTAAAACCTATCCGGCTTCTCATCGTTATAAACCATTATTCGCCTCTCTGGGCCTGAATTTCAGTCCCAGAGAGTCTCTTTCATTTCCACAGATCGTAATAAGCTCTTGTAACCTACCTCGGCTATCTACTAACAGTACAATGTCGTCTGCGTAGAACATTCCGGGTTAACTTCATTTACTTTTCCCCTTCTCTCCATATATGACACGTCAAAAGCTAAATTTCACTCCTCGAATTTCTTTTCCATTCTATACTCAGGTATATCATAAAAAATAGAGGTGATAGGGCACAACCCTGCCTAAGTCCTCTTTTTATTTCTGCCGGTTCTGTTATTTCTGCTTCTCATGTTATAACAACCTTCTTATTTGTGTATACCTGTTGTAAAAGCCTAATCAAATGCGCATCTAAATCGTACTCTCTCATATCCAGAGTTTTTCCTGGCTCACATTGTCGTATACGCCCCTTTAATGTCTAGAAATGTTATTCATTACGGTTTTTTACTCATCCGTGCCACCTCTATGCGTTGAGTGATGATGAATAAGTTATCATCTTACCTTCTATCCCTTCGGAACACGCGTTCTGTAGCTCACCTTTACAGTAGCTGCCCATTGTAGCTGCCCATTATTCCATTCTTTTTACTACCTGCATCGCTAGTTTGTATAGAACCGTAGTTACTGTTATTAGGCAGTATGATGTTATGTTATCTTTATTTCCTTGCCTTTATATATAGTAATTCCATTGTGCTTATAGTTTCCAGTCATTGGGTACCTCTCCCCCATTATTATTTGATTAGTTGCCTGTCTTACCTTTAAATTGCTGTTTGTTCCTAGTGGCTTGACTAGTCTCATTCCTATGCCATCTGGGCTTGTCGCCGTTCCAGCAGGTACTTTCATTTCCGCTATGTTACATTCCCCCGTGGCCGTCTCAGTTGTTTCGTTAGTGTTCTCGTCTTGAGCCATGTTGCTGTTTGTGTTCTGTCCAATCTCGTTCGGTTCAAGTTCTGCGAATGTTGCCTCGATTGTCCATCTACTAAATTCCCTTGCCTCCTCGCCTTTTACACTTATCTTTTCTTGTGCGGTCAACGAACAATGGAACCCTTCTGTTTTTCTCCCCTGTGCATTAATGTGCTCCCAGAACCATTCCTATCATTTTGATTTACCTCCATCATCCACTGCACTCCAGCTCCACCAATCTTGGCCTGGATTAGAGCATATGGAGCTCTTTTTTCTTTCCTGAAATGTATCCCATTTTGATGCTACCTCAGCGGGTGTGTACCCCCATTTTCTTCGCCCATCTGTATTCCCTTGGGGCTTCTTGTCGCCCTGCTATGGCCGCCTTAACTTCTCTGCCCCACCAGCTTTTCGGTGTGTGTTTTCTTCTTTTTCTCTTTGTTTCATTTTGAACCTCCCTAACTCTCTTTTAAAAGCGTTTACTAAATCGTCATACTGTCGAGACCGGTTATAACGAAGTCAACGGGAATCGGAAATCACTTCGCTATATCCGCTATTTCGTTGTAACTGACCTCGGTTATAACGAAGTGCAAAAAGGAATGGGAAATCGTGTTCGCTTCGGTATAGCCGCTATTTCGTTATAACCGAATTCGGTTAAAGAAGCGCAAACGGGAATGGGAAATCGTGTTCGCTTCGCTGTTCCGCTATTTCGTTATAACCGACTTCGCTATAACCGGTCTCGACAGTATGTCCATTCTCTCTCCAGTTGTCTGGATACTATAGCCTCAATGCGTTCTGATATTTCTTGTAGTTGGGCGTCGTTTAGGGTCGATTTACTTTATCGTGCGAGAACTTGTGTCTCTGGTTCTGCTGTACCAAACTTTCTTTTGATTCTCTTATGATCACTTCCTAAGCTTTTCGTGCCTTCCTCATCTATTTCCATCTATCCTAGTATGTTATACAATTTGCTAGACATTAGACAGTAATCATTTGTTGAGTGCGAATTGTTTCTCTCCCACGTTATTTTTCCGTCGAAGTTTACTCGGGCGTTAACAAGCACTCGATCAAGAGCATCGCAAAATTCTTATTGCATTCTCCCTGTTGAATCTGTATATCCGTCGAAGTCTTCGAAGTGTGCATTTATGTCTCCTAAGATAATTATTTCCCGATTAGTGCCAAGTTCTCCAACATCTTTGGAAATACACGTCAAGTGCTGTGCATTTTCGTCTCTTAAATCCGTTCCCGTTTTCAGATAAACAAATCCTTAGAGCGTGTCTAAACCTCTGATATTCCCCTTTAACCACGTGTTCTCTGCAGCTTTCCTCTCCCAGCCCTGCCCTTTCACTAGCACTCCCAATCCGCCTCCTTTCCGTTGCTCTTCACATCCAGTGCATCCCACCCAAAAATAACCTGCCAAGTAGGATGGTTCCTCCATATCTCTAAGATGCGTCTCTGCCAATCCATACGCTACAAAATATTCGTCATTTAATTGTTCCGCAATCTCTTCCCACTTAATTCTCTTTCCGCCCCCCCTGCATGTTGATAAATTTAAAATAAAGACGTCACGGTCTTGCGCATTGTTGCCTACAAAACAAGATTGAGAAAAAAAGTATGTGTGTGTGAGAGAGATCAGAGGTCTTCCTCGAGCAGGATCCTTTATTAACATTTATATTTTTCTTTAAATACTTAAACACATGGACTTTGTTGGAAACGCTATTATAAGGCCTGTGTACCTTTTTCCCCGCTAACTATTCTAGCGTTGCCTTTCTTGTTTTATTACATTTTGTTTTACTGTGAAAGGCTACGCGAGCTACAGCCTGTTTCTGTCTTCTCTTTCGTTTGGCTAAATCAAAAGGCTGTGGACCCTGGCACATAGTCTCCCGGCCCGCACCTCTGTCAAATATCATGGCCGACGATATTTGCTGCACTGCCCTGCCAGGCAAACTCTTAGTTTTGCTGAAATGCAAACATGTATTGTTCGTTTCCTATGCGTATACGATCAAATGAGCATGTCCGAGTTGACAGTAATCAGAAACGTATTACACACGAAGAGCGTTGTATAGTTGATAAAAAGTGACTCTTAGTACGTAACCTTTGGAATGTAGGTCATGAATGTTCCCGCCCCTTATGCACACAAATTAAGCACAGCGAATTCACACGAGATCCCTTCTGTCAAAAGCACGCCCATCCGTGGAACTCCGCAGATCCCAGGCATCGCCAGGGTATCACTCATTCATCACTTCCGGAACGAGCCGCAGGATGGCGTCTGCGAGCCTGCCTGTGACGTCACTGTCATCCTGGAAGTCCGAAATATGGGTAGTACTTCACCACACCCCCCACACACGCATAACTGCGCGCACACACACACACACACAAGAGCGCGCAAACATGCGCACATAAATACAACACGGGCACGTCAAGGAAGGGGACCACATGGTGCGAGTTGGTGGAGGGGACACACACCACACACTTCTCAAGAGAGGAACGCCTAAAAAAATTAAAAATAAACTAAACAAGGGGTAAAGATCAGCCAAACTACGAAAGTGCCACCCCCCCCCCCCCCCCCACACACACACACACACAGACAAGAAAACAACAAGGACGCCTCCAAAAAAGAGCGGAAACCGTGAAAGCGTTCCACCTGTCTCCATATTTCTCCGCAGCGTGGCGCTCCTCCTCCGTGGGGGCTCTGCGGGCGCATCCGACGGGCGCGTACTACGTACGTTCGGCTGGGCGAGGTTTATTTAGGAAAGGTCGAGGCCCCACTTCCAGCGGTGTGAGGCTTCGGTCCCCTCCATCTTGGTGTTCCGCCCTCTCCACTATGACACGCTCGATTATTGTCTGTATGCGCGAAATCTATATATGCTGCCTCCGCTGTTGCCCTTTTGTTTGGTCGTTTAAATTTTTATTTTTGGGTTAGGTTGGCACGGGGGAGGTGGAGGGAGGGCGCCCGTCTCTCTGTGCCTCCCTTCTACCTTCTTTTTTTTTTTTTTGTCTAAGGCTTAAAGGGAGGAAGAAGAGAAGTTAGTCCTTCGACTTTTTTGATGAGTTCATTTGGAATAAAACGGACGCGTGACAGCTGAACACCGGCACGAGCAAAGGGACTTCTCGTAGGTTTTCTGGTTCCGGGTGGTCCTCATCTTTGCGCCTCGATGCGCTCCCGTGGCGTGTAAACGAAGCGAGTGTTTGTTTCGACGGGTTTCGTGACTGAATTACGCTCTTCCCTCGCTTTACTTATTCTTCCTCTAATGCAAAAGGTCAGCAACCAGCAGAATCTGACGTTTCAATTTACGAACCAAAAAAAGGCGCCCTTTCGCTTTGATGTATGTGACCCCGCACCAATTCGGATAATAAATTTGCCCATAGGTGCAGTGACTAGGCGTGACCGACCATGAAGCCTTCATTACACAAGGGCGCATTTCGTGTAGGGGGATGATTTATCGGCCATTTTTGCTCTCCGAACCTTGTCCGTAGACCGTATGAGAGGGGCCACATGGTATGACGTCTGCTGCTTTGCCGCCATTTTAATTTTAATTTTTAGGACAAATATATTTTAACATTTAGCGTCACACTGTTCCTGGTACTCGATGCAGCAGAGAGAACGGACAAACAGAAAGGACAAGAAGTTGGCCGAGCTTTCTTACACTGCGTAACTAACCATTGCTGAACCTTCCGGCATAGCAGACGACACTTCCCGGACGCCATGCAGACATCTTTCGTTTGTTGCCCTTGCTGGGCATTCCCTGGAATAAAAACGAAACGCGGCACATGATCTGCGAGGCACACAGCCGGATGTTATCGTAATTTCGTTGTCGCATGTCATCATCCCGCCCACGTTAATGGTCGAGCGTGATACCGCCAGATCCAGGCGGCCATTTTTTCTTTTTTGGCTCGGCGGACTTTCGAAGCGTGCTGATTTTAGCTGACAGCATCGGCCGTAGAGGAGCGAGTGACGTTAACGAGGGACAAGTAAGTATACCAAGGCAATTACGACATTGATGAGGATGTCAAGATGTTTGCTGTCATCAAGATGACTGCAGCGAGGCGAGCGGCCGACATGCGATGAAGCGTAAACTTTGGTTAGGCCTAAGTCCCCCACGTTACTTCGAGATTGTAAACAAATTCCTCGGCTTGCACCCTCCCGAGATTTTTTTATATATATATATATTATTGTTTGTTTGCGTTTTGTGTAGCTACGTCGATGTTTTCTTCGTGTATTTGTTTTTGTCCCGTTGTCAAAAGAAGTCTCTGGACCTTGTTTATCAACCTAGAAGGGACGCCGATCAGAAAACTAAAGTGCAAGGTGGAGATACAAAACTAAAAATCACGGAGTAGCCTACAAATGGCTCCAGGTCTGTAGACAATCCAGTTAATATCACATTTCGAAGATAGTGACACTTCGATGGTGGTGTATACTCCGTGTCAACCTACGTCTGCCCGCAGTGTACGTTAGGAGCCATCTGAGCCAATCCAGTTACGTGAACGTATCACGTGATACGCTCTCCGCCCGTCACCCTCCCCAAGGTCACATACCACTTACACGACCTTGGTTCGTATGGCACCACTGGTCGGTCGTGAGTATAGAACCTTCCACTGTTACATAAACTGAGAACAGTTCGCTAAGAATAGCCGCGAGCTCCATTTCGAAAGAACAGCAACAACCGGACAGTGTCTGTTTACTATCTGATTGGAACGTGTGATTTTAAATGGACTTCGCGTCTGTGTAACTCAAACGGTCCGTCTTTTTGTGGGAGTCTGGCGATGCAAGGCTGAGATAGGTTAGAATGATAATGTGGGCGGTGGGGATCGCTTGGTGGGAGACCCGTCTTATCTTGAGGAGAGCCTGATGGATTAGGAACAGTTTTCCTCGAAATTCGGGGTCGTCGTTGTCGTTGTTTATGGTCGTTTCTCGTCCCCTTCTCCGTGCGACAGGGTGGAAAAAGGGAAGCATTCCAAGAGGACTTGGGCAATAGAGTGCGATAAGCCACTACCTCTGGGAGAAACAAAATAAATAGGGAGGGGCGGGAAGGAGATTGTTCCTGAGAAGTATTTATGAATATATATAAAGGGAAGAGCATAAAAGACAAGGAAGGACAAGACGTCTTGACCGTCCCTGTCTTTTATGTTCTTCTTTCCAAGTATTTATGAATGCCTCGATGTTTTTATAGGAACGCGACGTACAAGGGCCCGTGCAAAAACAACTTGGGGCTCAGAATAGGTCTTTATTATTTGATATTTGATATTTATTCGAGCTCAGGAGAGCCGTGGCACCGCAGAAGAGGAAGTCGCCCATGCCGTGAGAGCCTGCGGCGCCGCTTCTCATGATGATGAAATGGTATATTGTACAGATGAGTTTTCTGCAGATGATGATGATGATGATGTGTGAGATAGGGGTGTTCACTGGACGCCATATTTGATTGCGCTGTTTAGAGCGCATGCTCGGAACCAGTTCACATTAATAGCCTGCTGAGACCGGCAACCTTGATGGCGTGGAATGCACGTTGCAAAAGAACTGTGGGTGCTCGTCGTCAGCACGTGCACAGCAGTCGCGCACGCCCTCGACTGTTGCCGCATGCGTGCAAGCACGTGCACCGTGCGCGTGAACATGTTTTTTCCAAGCTTGCAATATACCTTTTGCCGAATTACCCGAGCTAGAGCCACTAAATGAACTGCGCTTAAAGTATCGGCACTCTGTTCCCCGACATTGCTGTGGGCGCCGCCATTTTGGTGCTTGTGCAGAGCAGACGCAACTGCCGATCGTCATGATTGCAAAGTGCGACTTCCTCAGCATTAGATTCGGTATTAGGAAAGTCATGTAGTATTGGTGTGCTTTGTCGTCAACTGTTTAAACATTTGTGGAGGGCGGAAAAGCGGTTCCTGTGATTTCAGATAAAGCTTCAGATAACTGGCAACCATGATTTTAAGACACAATATGGACAAGTGTCCTTACTCTGAAGCGTAGCTTATTTAGTGGCACTATCTGGGACTACGTCGCAGAACCTGAAACGAATATTTTGCACTACACACATATATTTTCCGCTGGAAAGATGCTCCGAACGTATCTATGTTTCTTTTTAGTCCCACTCGCCTGACTACGCGGGAAAGTCAATGAACTCGGTCTTCGATCTGGGTTTGGTTTGCTGAGCAGTCTTCGGTGGTTTGCGAACAAAAAATTCCGCTGTGCGGGACATAAACAAACGCATGCCGAAAGTGGGCCAGAATGTGCCTCACAGCTGGACAAGTCCGGAGAGATGGAGAGAATGAAAAAGCAACAGTGTAACCACGAAAGTTGACTGGCGCGTTGCGTTGGATCGTCGGCTAAAAGTTTGGGTTAGGTTTGCCAAAAATAGGATCCCCCCACGGTTGAAGAAGTCGGCTTTTCGTCAGATTCTTTGTGTTCCGCTTTCTCCTGTCTCGTTATGCACGCGTGTATACGTTTCATTTTTATTTCATAACCTCCGTGGAATAACATCCGCTCCGAAGGATGGTCAGATTTAGCGCATAAACAGCTATTCTTCGCCGTTTGGCATGACCTGGTTTCCGACTTGAGTACGCGCTTAGCACTTAACATCGCTCGTTTTTCTCAGTGCCACTCACAGAAGTTGCACTCGGAGCACTAACACAAGGCTTTTTTTAAAAAAGTGCGCTTTCTCCATGGCTTGTGCGTCGGCCATCCGAAGCCGCCATATCTTGGACACGCAAGTTTGAGCGTGCATTCGGCACGAGTGCCTCGTCATCGTTCGGCGTGACTTCGCGCAGAAAGCAATTAACACAATATGGCTACCCCAGTGTTGCTCGATGAATTAGGGTCGATTTTCTAGCCATTGGGTGAGTAGAATGGTGTCCCAGCGATCAGATTATACACGCAGGTATTTCTGAGAGCACACGCATTTGACGATGAAGGTCGTGGCATTCGTATACTCTCACGGACGCTTGAGTCTGTTCGTCGTGTGAGCCCAAAAAGTTTCCAAATGAAATCTTGAAGGTGTAAACGGAGACAGGACTGTTCCTCGAAGTCGTCACCGTGCCGGAAACCGAGTCTATATCTATTTGGGGACGGTGGCGGAGACAGTATCGCGGAGCACATTATTCGGAGAAGCAATTAAAAGGCAGAAGGGGTGGGCTCCCGAATTCCACCCGGCAGATAACAGTTCTCTCCTTGTGCAGTCATAAGCCCGCTATGGCACTGGTGCACAGCCCGCTATTCTCGGCCGGGCGCGGCGGTTCGCCATTTGTTCAAAGGCGGCGCCCGCCGGGTCCAATCCGTTGTCGCCGCCGATTTCATCCCCACGCGTCGAGGAAGAGGCAAGTGCGTGCCGGCACGTGCAACTCCTCGCACGCGTTTCTTTTTTTTTTTTTTTTGGAGGGGGGGGGGGAGGATTACATCGTGGCACTGCGGTCTTTGACCCCCCCCCCCCTTTTCCTTCCTTTTATGTAGCTAGACTGCAATCAACCGGGCTTCCATGGTTCTACATGACTTTCCACGGCGTCGCATCAACAGAAGAGCACCTTCTGCTGCGTACAGTGGATGCACCGAATTTATTTCGGTTCGCAAGAACAAGTTGTAATTACCACCAGCACGATGTGATGACGTCATGTGCGAGCTATGCATATATATGATGTCACTGCTTGAATCCGGTGTCGTCTAGCAAGGAGTTCTATTCGATTGTTCCGGTAACTCCGATGACGATAACCGATAACGATACGACGCGTGGGCGAAGGTGCAAGCGGAGTATTGGGTATTTATCGGAGTTATCGAAACAATCTACATCTATACCCAACAGATCTGTAACCAACAGAAATGCATGACGCAGAGAAACGACGTCACTAGAGCATCATTTGGTCCTGATTTCTTACGGCATGGGCTCGCAATTCATAAGCGCGGGCTGATTTGCCGATTGCAAAGGTATATATAGCTATTAGTATCCTACGTTAAAGGTACCTTTATGCTGGTTGTCTGAATAAGGAAAAAAGAAAAGACCATGAAAAAAAATGGCGAATTATTTTGATATATTTAGCTATTTAGAGATTCTAGATTTATGAACAGAATGTAAGTGCGCAACCGAGCTCGTGTACATTGGACATGACAAAAACACCTAGATCTGCAAATAAATAAAAAGAATAAAAAACGATACAGACACTGAAAGATCTTGCAGAATGACCTTTAAATGTTTGTGTCGATTTTTTTTTTTACCTGCAGTCTCGGGGTTTTTGTCGTGTCCAGATTTATTTCAGGCAGTGTTTGATTGATGCTAAATGCTGGCCTAAGATTTGATCGCTAACTAACCCTTTATCACCAATGGACTGATCTCTCCAGTCAGTTTGGCTGCTCCACCGCTGCCGCAATGCATCCAGGGAACTTTAGTCTTTCTGCACGTGCGACAATTCCTTGCTGGGGCTTTGCGCGTGTAGAGCACGAGACGGCACGAGCCCTCTCGTGCACAGCCGTTTGCCTCCTGTGAACTGAAGTTATGGCGGCGTCACGCACGCGCCTTTTTCTTTGAAACTTTGGGAACCCTGTCTTCGATAAATATTTTATGAGCTAACAACTGGGTTGAAAATGAAAACACATTTGGCTTGGCTTATTTTGTCTTGGCTTTGGAAATTAGTGTGAATGCGTAAAGGAAATGACTCGGTAAATTGGGAACAGGCGTTGTGGTGCGGAAACAGGCATATATATATACATGGCTGGATGTCTGATGGGGAAGACTGTCGCAGACGAACGTGACGTCAGTCGAACTTTCTAGACTCGCGACAAGCGAGAAAGACGTTGGCATTCTCCCGTTGCGCCCACAGTAAAGATGCAAAGAATGCGACGAAGAAAAAAGAAAAGAAGTATGGGCGAACAGAGTAGGTTCATTGAAGGCCGCCGCAACATATTTGACTTTCCCCGCCATAACCACAGCCGTCGTCTGCTAACGGAGAAAGAAAGAAAAACACCAAACGTGGGAGTTCAACGCCTCTGCGGTTTGCAGACGATGCTTCAGTTACATCCGGGCTTCCGGGTAATTCTTGCTACGCCGACAAAACTGTCGTATCGTTCAATGCACTACCCTTCTTACCAATTACTGAACGCTTTTATTTTAACAATTTCTCTCTCTTCCTCACCACCTCTTTCTTAATATAGGTCTGAAATGGGACGAAGGACACGCAACCTTAATGAAGAATAGAAAGGAACGAAAACAAAAAAAGTGCGGGAAACCGTCGACCCCAGACGATCGCCGTGAACGGTTTGGGAGTTGGCGTTTTCGCTTAAAGTAACATCGCGCCTTGTCGTCTTTCAAATCTCGATCTATTCATATATTCCTTGTGTTTTCTTATGTAAGCGTTAGCTAAACGTTCGGTTCGTTTACAGTATCAAAGAGATTTTTCCAGCCTTTTGCTTTCAGTGCACTTGGTTTCATTATTTCTCTTTGTTATGATTTTTATACATAACTTTGTTTTAAAATGTCGGTTAGGTTAAGTTTATTTTTAATGTCCAATATCGCTCTTTGCGTTTGCTGTTAAGTATCAGCCCTGAGGGCTATAACATCTGCTATCTGTAATTCATCGCCGGGTTTGTCGATTACGCAGAAGCCGTACATAAAGGGCTTAACACTTTGGTATAGGTACAGTACGCTCAGTCGAGCGACAGTCTTATACAGTCGCTGGGACATGAAGATGATAGGAAGTTTTCGTAGATGGTTTCGCTGTCCCGGAACGCTCTCCGCAATTTGCTACGAGATCCGGGACTCTGCAGGCAAGGCTAGCGCCGCGCATGCGCAGTAGTGACGTCTTCGTTCCGGAGTGCTTAGTGGAGGGGAAAACGCGGTCTACGAAAACTCCCGAATGCCACAAACACGAGAACTGGAGGTCGAGAAATATGAGTATCGTTCATCCCCAACTCGGAGCCAGAACAAGCTGTCACGTGGCCTGGTGCCTATCCTCTGCCGCCAACGTTAATCATCGCCACGCGCTGGGGTCGGTAAAGTAGAAAACGAGTGCTGAGCTTCAAGCATTGTTAGAGTTCGGCTGCTCTAATCGCCGCAGTGGTTGGACACGAGCCACTACCCGAGTGTCCGCCGAGGCATTAATTGTTACGAGCCGAAGTCGAGTGCTCCCGCAGTCATCGTGTCCAATCCATGAGCCGCGCTCGACTGTCGTCAGGTGGTAGGTTTCGGTCTAACAATTACGTCATCAAGCATTCTGAAGGCAAGACTGAAAGAAATAGTCCCCTTTATGCTCGGAATTTCACTGACACCAAGAAGCTTCTGAATCAGTGGCGATTTGTGCGAGTATACTTGGGCCAGACTAGGACCAGTACGCCTCTGCAAAGTCATGAACATTACAACCCGATATCGTTTCATGACCCCTTTAAAGGAGCCATGAAATAAATTTTGGGCTGGGATAAATGAGTTTAGATTGGAATCTTACTAATCGCATATCGTTTAGTGGGTCAAAAGAAGGAGGGTAGAAAGTCAAAAAGCTGCTTTTCGGTAAGAAAATTTTAAATATAGCGGACTATTTCATATTGCGCGGGTAGTTACTGGTCCAGTGTTACTGCGTAGTTTTTGCCGTCTCTCTTGGCTTTCCAGATGTCCTTCGTTCGTTTGTCACGTATATCCCTCATGCTGAAAAGCGCCGACGTCGTGTTCGTTCTAAGAGTGTCCGACAGTGCACAAAAATACACGTACGAAGCCGTTTTAGCGCCTTTTTAATGCGACGAATTTGAAAGAAAAGCGCCGTAACTGACCGAGTATTTCGTCCGCTTGACTGAGAAATGGTTCCAAGCTTCCTAGTACCTACGAATTATTCGGGATATTTGCTCTTATGATCGAGCGCAGGGAGAAAATGCACTAATTTTTACCATAAAAATGCATTACCGGAAGTTAATTTTCGACTAGTTGCTGTCTGCTTCAATTTGCCTTAGCACACTAGCTGCCAGTTGAACCTCTAGCGTACTTTATAATAACTCTATGGTATTGCCTCCGAGGAACCTCGCGAACCCGTTCTGGACGTCTCGCATGTCACGCGTGCCGCACCATCCTCACGCCGCAACGCCCTGTGTTAGTTTCGCGTAGTCTGACGGTCGAGGGAACCTGTAACCAGAGCCTCTATGGCCACGTAACAAAGACGCCGGCGAGTAAAAGTAGCTCTCCGAGCGATCGAACCCTGCAATTACCCTCGATCCTCCCTGTAAACTGTTCTTAACGACGACTGGCGGTGCTCTCATGCGACTACCTGTCACCGGCAAACCCCTCCCCGAGAAAAGAAAAAAAAACAAAAACAAATGTCCATCAATTTCTTCTTTATGCACAGCTTGACTGCCAGTGCGCCCCTCCCTACTCCATTCCACCTTCCGTCATTCTCCTGTTTTCTTTCCTTCGTCAGAGTGCGATGGAAGGGTTCTTGGCAGTCACGCGGTGTTGCTGCGCGATTATGTATGTCTCCCCCGGATAAGTCGTCATAGAGGCTTATCACGCCGGAGTAATGATGAAGGATCGTCACTGTCCCTCACAACGTTACAAATCCGTCACGAACTTTCTGCACGCTCCGCGGCGCGATGCACTCGCGGCACCAATCGTCTTTGTGAGAAGGTACAGTCTCCCCCTGGCTACGCCACTGTCCACCTCCTCTCTTATCCCTCCCCTTTTCCACTGGAGGGAAACGATAAAGTACAAGTTGGTGCTGAGGCTTCTCTTCAGTCCACCGATATGAGGATTCCACGGGGCTTCTCTTCGAGTACTGTCTCGATGGCAGAAAAGCGCCCACCTCTTTGGATTCACTAAGCCGCAGTCAGACTGCTCATACATGCACTCAAACATTGTTCACCGCAGACATGACGACAGAACTGCCTGCAGCGCCTCGTTCCAAGCAATGTTTGCTTCATACAGCTTCCAACATGTCTGCGGACAGTTTTTGTATCAGAAATCTGACCATCCCACATGAGGTAGGAAGCTTCTGGAGGTGACTGCCTGGAGAGGTGAAGCCAGAAGTGTGGAGGGACACGCCCACAACGATGACCCAAACCACAGCTGTTTTGGACATCGTTGGTGGCGTGTCCCTGCACACTTCTTGCTTCACCGCTGGTGGCGTCATGTCACCTCCAGAAGCTTCCTACCTCCATGTCGTCATACACGGAAGAAACAACTCAGCGTCTGCAGACTGTCTTTTGTGTGCTCTACTAGCAGTGTGAGGGCGGCTCAAGTCCCCGAGGTCATCGGAGCGTGATCGTCCTTCTTATTGGCGAAACTGGAGCAATGGAAGGCTTTAGTGTTCCGAGTCTGTCGCGGTTCATCGCCCATACCCAGGAACTTCCGAGAGTGTCGAACTTGCAGGCGGGCGGCCCTGAACTTGACACGGAGGGTGCTCCTATGCTCCCTCATGGTCCGCGGTCCGCGAACGGATATGTGACGGCCCAGCGGGTCGCTTTTTCGGCGTCTCCCGTTTCTGCGTGCTTCTCGTTTTTCAAAGCTGCAGCGGCGGACAGAGATGTCAACCTCAGCGCGATCTCACCCGGGAGCGGGCTGCGTCACGTGACTCGGGACGGGAGAAGGGGGACGAAGAAATGGAAAACGAAAACGTGACTGGGGGAGGGCGGTGAGTCTCCTAGCGCTATCCTCCGGATGCGGCTTTTGCGAACAAAGCGGGTTTTTTGTTTTGTCTCGAGCCCTTCATGCTCGCTGGGTTCAGAGTTTCCGGTGCCAAATGTGTCACAAAACCTCACACTCAACTTGGGCCGTTGACTTGGGCTAAAGTTTCCCTGGAAGTCGGGGCCTAGAGGGTTCGTTCAGCCAGTGCTCCAGCGACTGGTCTGGGCTGCACCGACCGACGCCATACTCTCAGCTGAGTGTATCGATATAATTGGAACACCAATCATTGGCCTTCCTTCAGTCAAGCGAATGAGAACGCGACCAGTGTCATATGCTCATATGACTATCTGGTCTGCGTGGGAAAAGACGTGGACTTGCTTTTTGCCACGGAGACTTCATGGCCAGTGAGGCACTGCCCGCTGAGTTGGTAACTGGTTCGGATGCCGCGAGTATGTCTCTCTCGATACTGTTGGACGCCGTCTTTTCTGAGCGACAGTTAGGAGGCATGACGCAGCGCATTTTGAGGGAAGAGCATAACGCTCGTAGTATACGTTGCCATTTTCTGCTTCGCAACCTGTGCCGTCACCCGAGTCAGGGCCACAAAGAAAGTCGTCAAGGATCACCATGTGTGTCTCTTATCTATTAGCCACTCCAGAGGAGACGACGCCACCAAACGGAAAAGACACGAAGGAGTGAAGCTGGAAGATACCGCCGATCCTATTGCGCAGCGAAAATTGGCGCGGCCTAGTGGCCGCAAAGTGAAACAGAGGAAGTGGATGAATTAAGCGCACACCATTTGAGTTGCGAATAATGTCCACAAAAAGCAAAGCTCCACTTACATGAAGTCTACCCCTCTTCCACCTAATTAACGATGCGAATAGAGCGCCACCTGCGAAGCGTTGTTGCAAGACAGCAGAACTGCGTCAACGGTGGCGCCCTCTTGGCTTTGGCAGTGAACGTTTCGGTAGGAGCAATATTTTTTCGTAGACCGTTTCCGCCTTCCCGCAAGCCCCAAGTCTCCAGAACGCAAATAAAATAAAAGCGAAAAAATCAGCAAGAACTTGCACATGTAGAGAATACGCAAACGTGATCCTTTCTTTGCACAACATATATTTCACTCTTACTCGAGTTCCTCCAGTCAGGTCTCCTCCTCTCTCTCACTCCTTCGGTTACACAAGCGCACGCACTCATGAGACGTTCTAAGAACCCCAAAGGCATGTGGCGTGTCCTGCTTGCTCTGTGCCCTGGTGCACCGCTCTGCCCTGGTGCCTTGCACCGTTCAAAAGCAGACGGTGCTTCAGCTCTTGCCGTTGACGAGTGGCGGGGTGTCTCTCCATCGGCGGGACGGGAGCGGGGCCTAAAATGGAAGTCCGCGGAAAGGAAAGTTATGTGCACACGGTTGCACTCATTGCGTGCAATGCTACCGAAGCGACGGTTCCTCGAGCAAGCACACCGGTTTTGGGGGCTTCGCAAACTAAACACATTTTTTTTTTAATACCGAAGTTTTATTCTTCTCCTTATGCTCTTCATTATCTCTAAACTCAAAACAGCTATTAAGAAAACGGCAAATGAAGGTTATGCCAAAACCAGCATTAAAAATTTCCTGCGCTCTCCGGCCGGGTAACGTAACCGTGTAAAAAATTTTTTTTTAGTGGTATATTATTTTTGTTAATTAGGATTAATCTCAGAAACTCAAAAATTTAAAAACAAATGACAAAAAAATAAGAAAAGGCGTTGTTTTACAAATGAAATTTACAAGAGCACATGGGTCAGTGGACCTGAGGAGAGGCCACTGCAGATTCATTTGAAATTTCAAAAAGGGGTTTGACTTTTAGCTCGTCAAGGTTCCTTCCGAACAACGGGTCATGGTACCCAAACTTTATTTATTTTATTTTATTATATTTTTTAATTAAATTGGGAACGCAGTAAAATAAATTGATAATTTCGCAGAATTAGAATTTAACAACAAAAAAAAAACTCTTATAAAACCCCGGAATTTTCACCGAAAAATAAACTCCGAGAAACACCCTCCGAGTTTCACAAGAAATAAACTCCGAAAACACAGAATCCCATTTATATAAAACTTACAAGTCGTCGAGCAGGCAGTGATTATTAATATATATATATATATATATATATATATATATATATATATATATATATATATATATATATATATATATATATATATATATATATTTTTTTTTTTTGCTTATGCGAGTTTTTTTAGCATTTATTTCACGCCATCAAGCTTTATGTAACCGGTCGGGAGCAAGCTGTACTAAGATTTGACGTCACGCTTTTAGCGTCGGCAGTTCTCAGCTTCTCAGACCGAAGTTAAAAATTCAACATCTTCGCAAAACGACATTATTGAGACTCATAATTTGGGTTACTGTAGTTCAGACCTGTCTCTCAATGTCTCGAACCAATTTTGAGGCATATGAGTGACTATCAAAATTTCACCGGAACTAACGTGTCCTGGAAAACTATAGGGCCTTGCCCACGATCTGACGATCTGTCCTCAAGACCTTAAACACCGCAGATTCGTAGGCCACGCTCCGCCAAGATGACGGCGTTTGATAAAGAATGTTGCGGGGACTTGCCTCGATACACGGCCACGAGTTACCAGGACATGCATACTTCGTATAAAGCGTGGCCGGTCACTCTGCTCGATCACACGTCATACAGAAGACACGGTGTTTGCTACATGACACGACGACAGGATTATCTACGGACTCGCCATGATCGAAGACGTTTGCTCCGTACATAGGCATGCTGCGACCATGTCGGCAGACAATGTTTGTACGGACAATGGGACCAGTCATACGAGGAAGGGTTCAGTCAGTGTCTAACGAGTGTCTTTGAGCAGCGTGGACCACGGCGTGCGAGGCACGGACGTCGTCATGTCCAGCCTGTGAAATGGGCGATCGCTACGAGCCACGAACTGTCAGGGACGAACGCCATTTTGCCACCGAGACTATAACGTCAGGAATTGGTTTGAGCGTGCATCGCGGGAGAGGTGCGAAGGTGTCGTCTGCTTGCTAGACGCCGAGGCCGCGGACCCAGACTGGAAGTCTATGGAAAGAGGGTCCGCGAGCTCTGCTGCCCATGCGCATACAAGCGACGCGGCGAGCGCCCGGCCGGCGGTCCAATTCGTCGAGATTGAGCCTAAATGGGAGTGGAAGAGCGTGCTTTGCTCTTGGCGACGTGCGCGGGTACGTTGGCCGGGAGAGGCGACGGGGTTACGGTGCCAAGGCTCGACACTCTGGAGCGGCGCCCTCTGCCCCGTCTCGCACGTTGCTTTTGGCCGCCTGCTTCGAATGCTTTCTTCTGCAAAGCCGCCATCTTGTGCATTATTTTTTTTATTTTACAGCGGAACTGTGAAAAGCTAGTTGCCCCAGTATCACGTCCTTCAGCAAACAAATGATGACACGAAACTCTGGACAGCTACTGCCATCTATGAGCGACGGCGGCAACCTGACAATCGGCTTGCCGGTCGTCTGGTTGCCGCCGTTGCTCATAGATGGCACAACCTTCCCAGCCTTTCCACTTATACTTGCGGCCGGCCATTACTTCATTCCCACCATAACACAGCTTCGCTGGTCTTCCTTCGTCACAAAGTAAAAATAAAAAAAATATATATATATATATATATATTTATTTATTTTATATATTTATGGGTGTTTTTGATTAGTCTGCATCACGTTCTTTATGAAACGCCTACCGTAATATCCGGAAAAGATAGCCCACCTAAAATCAAAAGCAAATCGGGTGAAAATTAGGAGTGGGCTATAACTTTCCATGTGCAATCGGGAAGAGTCGAAAAAAATGCTAATTTTAGATCACGTGTAACTGCCAAAATTGTTATCGCGGCGAGGGTCAAGGAAGCAAAGATGACTGTACTTCCCAATCAGCAATGTTCGGTTATATCCCGCCATAGCTAACTAGCCGTATTTACGCCGAGGCCATCATTGATCCATACACTACAATTACTAAAAGTGTGCAATCTTTCGGTGTTAAAAAAAAACAAAAAACGGCAAATCGAGCCAGAAAAAAAAGGTCGAGTTATCTTTTTAGAATGGGGCATCTCTCGGGATATTACGGTAAACTTATTCGTAATCTTTTTTTTTTCTTTGTTTCCACTGTAGTTTTTATGAATAGTACTGGGGGATCAGTATGGGTGTTATAGAACAATGACACCCCAAGAAACGCAGGACGTTTCTTGTTCCCAGCGCAGGGCATGCCCTATGGTGCCATCTCGGGGAAACGGGATTTTTACGCCAGGCGCGGACGGCCTCGCGTTGGCGCACGAGCTGGTTCTCCGATCGGAAAGTGAACAAAAAATCGAAGGGAAGCGAAGAACCGCCGTTGACGAAAGGTCGGCTGGGAAGGATCCATCACGACGAGCTCCTCGGAAGCCCATCGCAAAGAGACGCGCGTTTTGCCCAGCGCCGAATAGCGCCTCCGTGAACATTTTAATTGCATCCGTACGAAAGCCTTCGCCGTTGTCGAAATGCAGCAACGACACCTCAGGGGTGTCTTCTCAATTTAGCCGTGACAAAAACCAAGCACCTTCACAAAACAAAATACTGAAGAAAAAAAGTTTTTGCACGCACGAGATTGCAGTTGAAGATATTCTGCCAGATAGCAAGAATGCTTTTTAATCACGTAATATATTTACACAAAAGATTCCAATGATAAGCTATACGTAGTATTTTCGAAAAAAAAAATAACTTGATGTGAAGTCTCGAGTAAGTTCCTACTGTGGAAGGGTTGTGAAATAACATTGTACGTAGAGTTTCTCGCGAACTTCTGGTGACTCATTAGAAACACATCAAGATTAAAGCAGAAATTAAAAATGAATTTTTTTTGAATGTAAGGGGAGTGCTTTTTATTATCGCTCATCAGACAATTTGATGGCGGTATCTGCCGACAAGAAAGTTCCCCTTAAATTTACACCGGCCTTTGAATCGCAACCGCGTAGCGTGATCCGCTCGTTCCCATCATCAGGCGCGCGTGAAATTTAGGGGCTGTGCAATAGATCGATTAACCTACCGATTAATCGATTAATGCTTTGATCGCGATGCTTTTTTAACCGGTTAGTCGACAAACTTTTAACGAACAATAAAAAAATTACACGCTTTCACCATGCAGACGTGGACGAGTACAACTGTATGAAGGGCAAACTTTGGGTCATATTTTACCTTAGGAATTGTAGGGGCGAGATTCGCAACTCCGGACAAGGTGCAGAAGGTTACACGTGTCCCGGCAAGTCTAACGCCGTTCGAGTGTAGACAGGGCGCAGCGAACTATTGTAAACAATCAAAGGAGGTCGGTTTGCCGGAACATATCAACAAACCTTTTTGCCCTCATGCAGAAATTGAACCGCGTTCGCAACCGCTTCGCAGAACGCGGTTCAACGTGCACCACTGTGAATACACTGCTTCCAAAACTATTATACTCCGTTTCACCTTATGTTGTACCGCAGCAAAGGCTAGAAGCGCGAGTTTATAGCGTCGGCAGCTGCTTTTAATGCACGAGAGCTCGTGCCGTCGAGATGGGCCCTAGAGCAAAGAGCTCGCGCTTGTAGCCTTTCCTGCGGTACACCATAAGGTGGTGAAACAGAGTATAGCGCCAGCTAGCCCTCGCCTAGCCCTCGCTCTGGCTTTGAGAAGTGTATTTGTATACTTCGTTTCAGCGTCAAGTTCAGACTGCAGCCGATGCTACAAGCACGTGCATGTGCTCCTGAACAGTGCTCGCACTGCACGAGCGCGCGTGCTTGGCAAGGACGCTGAAAGCCCGGCGCTGAATGCCCTCCCCACCACAGTTTATCATAGTGCTCCCCACCGCGCGCGCGCTATCTCTCGCGCTAATCGATTAATTATAACATGCAAAGACACTTCGGATTTCTTTTTTTTTTTTCCGTGTAACGTTGACACATTTTCGTATTTGACGAAAATAATACTACAGGTGAAACCTGCAACCAAGGATACCAAGGCGTTGGAATGTGACGTCGGAAGAACCGGAAGCCAAGTGTGTCGTTTCAGATCTCGCGACGATTGGTAAACACGTCACTTGGTGTCACGCCACCCAGTGAACAAAAAATGCAGTTTCTCCGCTAGATTTAGCGGGAAAATTGACGTCACGTGACCTCAACAGCAATTCAGTTCCTCGCTAAATTTAGCGGACAAATTGACGTCACGTGACCTCAACACCAATTCGGTTTCCCCGCTAAATTTAGCTGGGAAAATGGCGTCACATGACTTGATGTCACGTCCCCTATGAAGAAATTCAGTTTCTCTGCTAGATTTAGTGGGAAAATTGACATCACGTGCGGAGGAGGAGAAGGGAAGGTACAGAGGAGGAGGGGAGAGGAGGAAGAGCAGGAATTGAAAAGGAGGGGAGAGAGGGATGGAAGGAGGGGGATGGAGAAAGTAGGAGGAGGGAGAGAGGGAGAGTAGGAGGAGCCGGAATTGAGGAGGACGAGGAAAGGAGGGGAGAGAAGGAGGATGGAGGGAGGAGGGGGAGTAGGTATTGAGGAGAAGGAAAAGAGGGGAGGAGGGGAGGATGGAAGGAGGAGGGGAGAGTAGGAGAGGAGGATGGAAGGAGGGAGCAGGAGGAAAGTAGGAGGAGGAGGAAGGAAGGAAAGGAGAGGAGAGAGTAGGAGGAGCAGGAATTGAGGAGCATGAGGAAAGGAGAAGAGGAGGAGGAGGAGAGCAGGAGTAGTGGTAGAGGAGGAGGAGGAGTAGGAAGAGGAGGAATTGAGGAGGAGGGGAGGAAAAGAGGCGAGAGGAGGAGGGAAAGGAGGAGGATGGAAGGAGGGGTATGGGAGGAGGAGGAGGAAAAGGATGAAGATGAAAGGAGGGGAGGGAGGAGGAGGAGGAGCAGCAGGAGTTGAGGAGGAGGAGAAGGAGGGGAGAGGAGGAGGAACGAAGTAGAAGGAGGAGGATGAAAGGCGGATGAGTAAAGAAGGAGGAGAGGGGAGAGGATGACGGGAGGAGGAGAGGAGGAGAGGGGCATAGGCTCCATTCCGTACCCTTCCCTCTTCTTCCTCAAGAGCTGCGCTCTAATTTCGCGTTACAGAGATTTGTAAACGTCTCTCATTTTTTCTCTTTGCCTCTTCGAATGGCGATTGGTTATGGTGCGATGCGCCGCGAAATGGAGGGAGAGGAGGAGAGCGGGGGTCGTGGGACAGTGGAACACCGAGCTCCGGTTGGAAGGAGGAGTGCGGTAAAGTAAAAGTACTTGAAAGAAAATACAAAGCAAAAGGAGAAATTATGTACTTCGAGTAAAGTAGCAAGTACACCGGCGCAATGTATCTTGAAGTACGATAAATAAGTTGTACAGTGCGCCTCAAACTTACCGCCGCCACGGCGTTTGGCGTTTCTGACAGTCCCTGCGGCAGCCGATTGAACTATCTGAAGAATGTTCGGGTTCCCGATTTCTATCCTATCCTGAGAAGGCACCCCGAACGTTTCGGTGACAAATTTAACAGTAAGTAGCCGACACTAGCTCAGTGTCTGGAGACCCAGCGGCGGCTTTAAGTTTGGGGTGCACTGTGCCTTCAAAGTAAAGTACGAGTACCTTTTATCGCAATCTTTCACGATGCCCTTTCATTCCCCTATACGATGTTTTCTCTTTAAAATGGTGCGCATTGCTCCAGGATTAATCGGCGGTGCCTCAGGTATTTTCAAAAATGGCGGCGAGTATTCGGTAAAGTCGAGTGGCCTCAGGTTCGCTGTTTTACCCTCTCTGAAGAACTACACGCAATCGACTTATAAGGTATTTATTTGTATAGGCCAATTAACCGCCATTATTTCACTCCAAGAAATGACCGGATGACATCTCGAAAGACGATAGTGCATTTTTACGTGACGTTTTTTCTCTTCAAATTTGGAGCATGCACTTCGAAGTCAGGAGTTGTACTTTCCTCGGAAAGTACCACTCTCAAGTAAAGTTCAAGTACATACTCAAAAAATGTACCTCAAGTAAGTTTTTCTAAATTTACTTGTGGGAAGTTATACTGTAAGTACAATGTACTCAAAGTACTTCCCAACACTGGATAACTGGATATACCATAACTATAGCAGCCTTTGTCTGCACCGCACTCGTCGAACGCGTTGGAACGTGGAACCCGCCGTCCGGCGTTCGGCGCTCAAAATCAGTCGCGTTTTATACATCGGCAGTTGCTTAAAAACTAGAATACTTTTTCGACATTCGCAATCACACACACACACGAAAAAAAAAAAAGACATTCTGGGTGTTAGTTTAGGCAACTGCCAATTTTAACGAAATAATCAGAAGCGCGCGCGTGCGAATGACCAATAAATCACGTGGCGGCAAAACAAAACAAACAAACAAAAAAACTTTTTTAGGAGGTAGCAGCAACGGCGCCGAGTGTGTAATTTGCCATATAAAAGCGAACTCGCGTAAGAAAGAAAAAAGGAAAACGATATTTCCACCTTTCGAAGAAGAAGAGAGAGATGGATGGTGTGCACACAAAGAGCGACTTGGCGTAAATCGTCTGACGCGACTGCCCGCATTACAGCCGCGAGGACCCTCGATCGTGGCCACTTTTAATTTACGGTGAACGCGTCGCCCGTCGGCTTCCCTCCGTTCCTCTCCGCAGCCCTGTTCTTTGTCTTGGCCGCGCCCCGTTCCAAGTCGGCGGACTCCTTCGAATAACGTAGGATGGGCAATGAAACGACCCAAAAGACCCACACGCATATGCGCCGATAGGAACACACGCACACACACGCACGCACACACACACACACACACACACACACACACACACACACACACACACACACACACACACACACACGCACACGCACACACACGCACACACACACACACGTCTACGTGCAGACGAGAACACACGTGCACACATGTGCGTGCTCGTGAACACACACAGGCATCTTATCACGCACAGATGAGCACACGTATATGCACACTGAACAGAAATACGCGTACACACTCGCAGGTAATGCGCATACATAAACACGCCCGCACACACAAGCACGCACACACGCGTACATACGCGGACACACGCGTACGCTCGTATGAATACGCATACACGAACACAGTGACAGACACGCAGTCATTCTCACATACAAACACGCACGGCGTCGCACGCAGATACGCTTGAACGAACACCTCACACCTATAGGCACGCACGCACTAATCCACAGGCGCGCACATGAACAAACTCATGCGCATAGACGTATACCCCCACGGACAAAATGAGCTGAAACACCCGATCCGGCCATTGTCTGCGGTCCCCGCAAACCCTATTGTCTCTCAATGCATCTAATAGTTCGAATAGGGAGTAGCTATGTTTTCTAAGTGTATAAGGACGTCAACTTCGTATTCTATCCCTGGTTCGGACCCTCTCAAAGACTGGGAGGAGGGCAGCTCAAATTGTCCGCGATAGTACGTGCAACCAAACAAACACATACAGACACATGCGCCTGCAGGTATAGCGATGCACTGTCCCGCGTGTGCTCGGCACGCCAAATGATCATCTTCCCGGAAAAGGTGGCGTTCGAGAATAGAACGAACGCCTTTTTCTCGGCGGTTTTCTTCAGAGGCTGCCTCCTCTCGCGCCCTCCCCGAGGTCCTTCCCGCTTTCCATTATGGTCAGCATTCTTGGCGAACAATGCCCCTCGTGTGTGTCTGTGTTCCGTGTTCGCGCCCCGGTTAGGCGGGCAGGGCCGGTATATCTTGGGCCATTATTTACTCTTTGCTCGTCCTTCCGCGGTGGTTGGTCGGCGAGTGGCCCACTAGATTCCACGGTATTCGGGGGCACTCCGCTGGAATTTCGCTCGGACGAGCCGGACTCCTTGGTGAGCGGCTGACGTCACTGTTCGTGGCGACACTGCGGTGCACGGGAGGGCATCGAGCACGTGCTGCTCAGGGTGCGAGGAAGAGGACGAAACCCAATCGTTACACTATTCCGAGATGCGCCATGTTGACTAGCCCAAAGGGCCCGAAATCGCCTTTTTATTATTTCTGGCGAGAGGCTCAGCATAGCTTGGCAAAACCAAAGCACGTGACAGCTCTCTGAAGGAGGGGTGCAACTCCGCCGACGGTATACGTTGTCACATGCCTGACGCCCTGATCGGCTCGCCGTAGCTTTCACTCTTTGCCAGGTTACCGTCTGAAAAGTACGCCTCGGCAGGTCAATTGAGGAGTGCTCCCTTGAAACTCGACTTCCAACCAAACTCCCCATCACATCACTTATCTAGACCACTTCTAAATTGCCTACCCAGGACTTTCGCCCACTTTCAGATTTCCCTGTTCTCTTCCTTCCCACGCCAAGCTGTAACGTTAAGGACTGCATACCTCTCACGGGGTTTCCCTTTACCTTTTCCGGACCTCGTTACAAGAAGAAGGGAACATAATTAGAGATAGAGAGAGAGAGGTTACTCAAATGTTTCACACGTCTTTTTTTATAGTTTACAAAATACAACGCATGCTATCACGTTGTGTGCGAGCTGTAATATAAAGTAGTAAACGAATAATAGGAAAAAGAACAAGAAGGCTTTAAACTGCAGAAGCTGTCGTGATAGTCCTTTTCACAAATTACCCATGCGCCAAAGAGGGAGCGTACAGTGCACACGCTGTATGCGCAAGCCTCACCTGTCTGAAAAATATGAAGTGAAATGCTAAAATGAACTTTACAGCTTTGAATCTTATTTTCAAACACAAAATGTATGTATTTTAGTTTGATCTCTTTTCTCGTCTGACATTTCCTTTTCCTGCAACATTTTTTGCCCTTCTCCTTCAAGAAGGTGCGGTTTTGTTTGAGTCTTGTTGTTGCTAGTTGAAAGATGTCATGTTCTGTGCTCCGTCCTATTTTATTTTCGTGCGTAAAATTAATACTATAATGGGACAGTTGACGAGTGCGCGTGCAAAGAGCAATTTATTTGACATTTTTTATTTATAGAAGTGACTGTTGCGGACGCCAGCACGTGCAAAGTTTGCAGATTGGCTGCCTAGAGTCACTATAGGTCTTCTAAATACAATGTACCTTTTTTTAAATTGGGATAACGTAAATTAGTTAGCGAAACGTGGAACAAAGTAAAAGTAAAAGCTCTCGTTCAAAGGGAATAGTGCTTACACAATGAAGGAGGGTTGAGAGAGAAGCTGAGGAATTAATAAAATTTAGTCCATTATTATTTTTTGTTTTGTTTTGCTTTGTTCAATGTGTCTGGTGTAGCGGTAGTTTTATCAATAAAAATTGTTTAAATTCAAAATTTATTTTTCTCTTCATTATCGTTACTGATGGTTTAGACATTGCATTTTCTACAGATTTCTCAGGGAAATATTCACCGATCAGAACGTTTGCAAATGCTAGTTTGGTCGGCGCAACGATTAAATTAAATTTGGCGGTATTTTCAGGGTCTATAAAGCTTAGATGGGAACTGAGAACAAAGTAGCCAGGCATGTACATACTTGCGTCTTAATCATCTTGAGTTTCTTTCTAAAACAAAACGAGACAAAACACAAATATCCCCGCCAAGAAAGGAATATCGTTCTTCGTGTTCCCAAGAAATTCCTTCGCAGCCATAAAACATCCAGCTTGTTAGCTCTCTTGGACAGCCGAATCATCATCGCGATGAGTCAAGCGTCGTCTGCTACAACAAGTTTGGTTCCTTGGGCCTTGCCGGCAACGTCGTCTGCTTTCCTCAGACAGTAGTAAAAATAAATGGTCCAGTCATGCCACATTCGCAAAAAAGAAAAACAAAAAAATCCTGCCCGTTTTTTTTCTTTTTTTGTTTTGTTTTAACAACATTAGGCGGCATTCTAAGTGGAATTGCGTGCCATCTTCGGCACGGTTTGTTTGCTTTGCCGCCCTAAAGCCGGTCCGCTGCGCGGGAAGGCGAAACGGAGGTCAGATGCCCGTGAAAAAGAAATACCGTCTCTTCCCGCGTCTCCGATGTTTGGCAGTATCCTGAAAGTGAAATTTGCGTATCCTGCCTTTTTTTTTTTCTTTTTTTTCTCTTTGTGGACGGTTTCTAAGATGATCTCTTTCTACGCATGCGCGGACTCTCACCTCCCCTGGCGGCTAACGACCGTACACGTTTAGGAAAGTGCAATACTTGGGCACTTTTCGCAGTTTAGCGACTGGAGAGAGGCAAAGAGAGAAAGGGGACAGGGGAATTCCGGCTTGCTCCGCAATTCCCGAGTCTTCCAATGACCCAATCACGAGCGCGTGATTGGGTCCGAGTATTCGCCGATCGCAGACGCGGTCCTCCTTTTCGACACGAGCTGCTCGGAATTTCAGGCCGAACGCAGACGCAGCTATCGTATCCAATGCATACTCAGTTGCCCAAACAATGGGGGATGCACAGCAGCTGTGCACATTTGAGAAGGGTTTGCAAGTTCTGAGCGCCGCCATCTTGCCGGTGGTGTTATATCTCGTAGAGGTGGTCTCTACGATAGTGAAGCGTTGAGTGAAGCCTCGCTGAGGCGTGCCCACGGTTGCCAGACGGGGGCCCGGCATTTCCACCAACTGTGGCCAGACTAGCTTTGGAAGCCCTTGCGAAATGCCGGCTTGACGAGGCCATGTGCAACTATCCACGGAGACTTTTTTTTCCAAGCAGTTTGTTTGAGTTTGCACACTAAATCAGCGCTTTTTGCCTGAGAGTTTATTGCAGTTTTGTGACTTTTCTAGGTGGCTTGTAACAAGGAACGAAGTCGGGCCCTTTGCAGTTCTTTCCCGCCCGCGTACACAGAGGAGGAAGTCGCTAATTGAACTTGCGATAACTTTGACTTCCTTCCCGCGCATCCGGGCAACACGGGCGTTTTCGATTCTTCGTCACTCCTTACGAAATACGGAGAAGGGGAAAATGAGTGAGCGAGGCAAGAAAAGAAAAAGTAGAAAAGAAAACGAAGAGAAATAACCAAAAAGTGAAAAGAGCGAAAATGGCGACCTATCAAACTGGGTCGGCCTCGTTAATTGGATTCCTGTTCGGTCCCGATAGCGGTTTCAGGAGAAGGGGAGGGGGAAGCCACTTCCGAATGGCGGCGGACCGTGGGTATACGTGTTCTGTGAATCGAGCCCCGAAACGTAGATGCCTTATCTATGCGGTTATACGCTAGACCAAGGTTCTCGAAACAGTTTGGCTAAAAGGCCAGATTGGGAACCTGTCGCGGTCTCGAGATAAATGAGAAAATATTAAATACGCCTTAGTAAGCGTTTTAAATACGAACAAAATTTAAACTACAGAAAATGTCAAAAATAAATGCAAAGTGGGAATTCATATACCTTATTTTTAAATGCGATATGTAGCTTATAATGACATTACAAATAATTCCAAATACTAAATCAAAGTCGATGGGAACTATGGCATATTCAGGCAGGGCAGAAGACACGAGACCGGTACATCTCATGATGACAATATGCATGAGTTGTGGCGCCGAGACACTAAGCACGATATAGGGAGCGTGCGACACCTAAAGGGGCGCTCCGATCCAACTGTTATGCACGCCAAATGACTCTTCTGGGAGCCGCACCGTGGCGCCACGGTCTTGTCGCACGCTTCCCATTATCACTGCACAGCCAATCAGATTGCGGCGTTACTCATTATAAGTCGCAGACGACTTATAATGCGACAAGACCGTGGCGCCGCGGTGCGGCTCTTAACAGAGTCATGTGACGTGCACATCAGTTGGATCGGAGCGCCCCCTTTAGGTGTCGCACGCTCCCTATACGTGAGAACGCAAATAAATTTGTTCCTAGCTGCACAAACGTAGAGCAGGGAACTACGAATTGTAACGCTGGTGATGACAATGCACACGTAATAAATAATATGGCGAGAGACACACGTTTTGGTGCACCAGTTTTCCCTCGGTATTTTTTATATCTTCGTTCGCGCTTTTGGTGCGCGTCGCGGCGTTGTTTTTGTTTCTTATGCGCGCTTATTTTGGTGTTTGTACCAGCGGACCGCGGGTCGGGCGTTACTGTAAAGACCGTGCCATTCGCGGGCCGGCAGGAACGCTTCGGCGGGCCGCATCTGGCCCGCGGGCTAAGGTTTGGAGACCTCTGCTCAAGTCTGTAGAGTTACACTTCATCGTCTAATGTACAAATTTGTTAAGATTGTTAAAACGCATAAAAGTTTTGTTTCGTTTTTTTTTTTGGCGCCCGGGGGAGGGGGATGAAACTTTAGTTGTAGAGTTTAGCGATCGAGTACGCTAAAGGGGCTCAGAGGCAAGCACTCACTACTTTCTCGTGAATGTTGCCATCTTGGAACGGCGGAGCGTGGAGTTAATCATCTTTGGTCACATTGTTCCATTTCACTCGGCTATATCTATCACAACTCTCGAAAATATATGTTTGGAGACATCACCTCACCGTTATCGAAATCACGAAAACAACAACAGATCGTAAACCCACTAATCTCTCCAGTCTAACGAATATATGTATAGCATTGACGATCGAATTGGGTTACCCTGTATGAGTCTTTCGGTCTTTGTGCTTACCACAGCGACTTTCAAATTTCAATCGGAGCCATTCTGTCCTTTTTATTTTCACCGTTGGTCCCACCTTTCTTTGCCTATCAAGTTAAATTACATTGTCTCTAAAAAAAATGATGGCGATGTCAATAAGTTGTAAAATAAGAAGTAGCGGTTATTATCGGAAAATCCCGAACCGACGCTCACTCCCGAAAGATCGCCCACCTCATACTTTTCAATTCAATTCAATGTGTATTTGATGAAGTGGAGAACTTATTCTAATATTCTGGGACCGGCTTCTTAGAAGTCAACAAATAGGATGTATGATCTATGAACTAGAATTATGAAATACGTGCACAGTGATTAATGTTTTCTAAATATTTCATCTCTCCACCGTGGGGTCGGCGTTCAATTAAGGTGTTACGCTATGCCGGGGAACTTTGCTGGGTGGGCAATGGCTGATAACATTACTCGAAGACAGAGCGCTCTCTGGCTTGAAACTGGCGACTGTGCTCAATGACTGCATTACTCGCGAGCGTCTTATCGGCTGCGTTTTTATTGACTATATAATGGCAAGCTGTTCAAGACCGGAAAGAAAAAAAAAAAGTAAAACATAGTTTGCAATCCAGCCGGAAGTTGGCTTGTATCGAAAGATATCGCTTACACCTAGTATCTCTAGTTGGGAGAACCCTATAGTTTAGTTCCATGTTCGTATATTTTTTTCTTGCCCGGAAGTCTGTGTGACGTTTCGAAACACGGGATACAACCGAATCAATTCAATGACTCAGTTCGGGTTCAAAGACTCGACCTTGGCGCTGGACGTCGCAAGCAGAAACTACGCAACTGTGGCTGCAGTCGAAGCCCTCGTTCACCGGAAGTATCGTCTGCTATCGGAGCTATCGTCTGCGAACAGTGAGAGTTTACTCCAATCACAGTAAAACAGCCATTCTCAACATAACGTGGACTGCAAAAGAAAAAAAAAGCATCGAAGGCGAGGAGAAGGGAGAAGGCTGAATGACGGAAGAGAGAGAGAGAGAGAGAGTGAGATCGAAGAGAATAGAAAGAGCCAAACCGAGGTTTCCAGTTTTCAGTGAAGTCTGTGCCGGTGTCAGTAGCGTCCAGGTTCGGCCCTCGTTCTGCGAATCCCTCTTCACCGCACTACACGGGTGTAATGCATGGCAGCTTATCGCATCTTCGTGTAAGTTCGTCGCTTTCCATTCGCAATTCGTCGTTTTCGATTTGAGTTTTGAGATATGTCAGAGCGCACTGCAGTGTAGTTCGTTAGGTTGGTATATGATCTTTGTCTGTAATGGATTGGCAATAGGCCATATGCAAAATTCTTGCCAGCTATTGTCATCATGCCACTATGAGCCACCATATTGTTTTTTTCTTCTTCTTCACATCTTCCAGCTGTGGACAAGGCGCATCTGCATTTAACTCGGTTTTCTTGATATTAGGACAATTTATTTGCGCACTCAACGGGTTGCTGTTTAGTTTCGGTTAAAGAAGAATAGAAAGACGGCCGCGAAATTCTGGAAAAAGGAATTGTCAGCAACGAGGTCAGAAGACTCGACACTCCAGCAGTGAACTGAGCCATCCTGGTCAGTGAACGGTCTTTATCGAAGACGTTCTGTAAATGGTTCGTACTGAACCTGCAGCAGGTGACCATATTTTAGTTCTACGACTCCCACTTTGCCGGGACCATTGTCTCTCGGGCGAAACTATCGGTACGAGAACACTCCAATATGGAGGAAATTTGATAATTGATACAGAGTACACTAGATGGCGCTTCTTTTTGCGTATGGTCTATACTTTTAATTTTTAATTCGAAGCTTCTTTGGTCAGGTAGGCTCGAGAACATCAGTATTTTAGTGAACGCATTATACTCACAGATAGCTTAACTTCCTTTTCGATAAGATCTTTTTTTTTAAATTTTGACGTTAATATTGTCAATTAAAGAACCGGTTGACGCTTACGTTTTTACTTCATTTCTAACTTGCTACAATCACAAAAAAGTCAGTTAAACAACACAACAATCGCTTCACATTAAACGCGTAGTGGTTTATTCTTAGGTGGTTGCAGTCTCGTGCTCATTGCAAAAATAAACGTAATTGATTACAATTACCCGCACATCCATGTAATTCCTTTACTCGATTACCAGATTTCAAAAGTGTAATAACCTTAAAATCCAAATCAATAATACTGAAGCCGCCATGGATGCTGTTTCAGTCGCCTTTTCGATCGCGTAGCCTTTTATTACCGCCGGAAGCCATTGCAAGCGCACACTGATGTTATGATTGGACGCCGATCCGCCGTGCCCTTTCAACAGATCACGATGATTGGCCCTTCGAGTACCGTGCGGTAAAGCAGGCCCGCGCGTATTCTTTGTTAGAGTGAGTGGATGGCGCGCATATTCACCCAAATCCGACTGCCTCGATCAGCGCAAGAATCCAGCACCGAATCAACTCGGCGCAGGCCAAGGCACATCTCCTCCCGCTGCTGTCTTCGGCTCGTTGGCGTTTCTGTCCAACGTATACGACGATCACGCGTTTCTGGTCGACGCCGTATCATTAATTACCCTTTCTCGATGTACACTGTTGCGGAGGAACCAAGCACCGAATAGATCAGCCCGCATGCCGGTTCTCTACGCGGATTCGCCTTGCATATATGGCCAACAAAAAGGAGTCGTTAATCAAAGCACGGCGTCGGGACCGAGGCCAGCCGTAAAAGAGACGCGCGACGTGAAACACTGCCGGCTTCGGGTCGTTCCGAGACCTCCCGACTCATAAAGTGGCTGTTTCCGCTACCAAGGTATACAGAAAAGGACTCCGCGCAGACCTGCGGAATGTCTCAATCTCGGGATAGAAATTCCCTCTCCGTCTTCAGCCGAAATACGTATAGTGACCATTGATAACGTTGAACGCGGCATTCAAAATCCCGTAAGAAAAAAAAATGGAAAAGAAAAGAAATGAGTGCGTTTATTTTTTTGGCAAAACACTGGGGATCGTCGAAATGGAAAAAGCTCGATGAACGATGATGCTGAAAATACGTCTCGAAAAACAGTCTGCGCTGCGACCACGCTCGTGACGTGCTCAGTGTCACTGAGCAGGCCTTTTTGTTGTAGGTCTGAAGATATTTTCGTCGCCGTCATTCCGTAAATTTCAGTGATTAGCTCTCCAAGTGTCTCGCGGGAAAGTTGAGGCTCCCGATTTCTTAAAACGTAAATATCCCTTTAAACAAAAAAAAAAAAGAACAACTTTAACCACATCGTACATCTTTAGAAGCTTCTTCCCGTATACAGCCCCGCGTGGTATACTCCGAACACCATTCATTGATTGGTCTTTTTTTTAAATTAGTTCGGTGAATGGGAAAAGCGAACGGCATCACGCAATTGTCGTCCGGTCTGGCAAAAGGACTGGTCGCCCAAAAGTGCGCTGTCACCTCGAACATCATGCGCAAGCAACTTTCTCGGAAGGCAGTTTTCAGGGGGATGGATGCATCCTTGCCCCTGAAACTGCTAGGACATTGGGGCATGATCTCCGACCGCCCTTTCGTTGGCTCGACTGCTTAAACAGAGATAAATGGTTGGTGCATGGTGGTGCAGTATACACTTAGGGACTTCCGAGGATAGGGAAAGCATTTGCGAAAGGTGGTGTCGCGAACGAAATGACCGCGATCCATATGTAGTATATAACAATAATACAGAAAAAAATAGTTGTCTTTTTTTTTTTCGCGCGGGTTTGGGCAAGGATTTTTCCGTCCAAAGCGGCAAGCACTCTGTGTTGGGCTGTGCGGAGCGTTCATACAGTTAGCGGAGGTGCATACTACCTGTCCTATATAAAGAAATAATTTATAATCCCCCCCCCCTCTTCCGTATTGAAAATCCTTAATACACCACTGGCCCTAAAGAAGCAGCAGCTTAGGGCGAGACCAGGATGGGACGTTTTACTTCTGACCAATGAAACGGAGCGTTTATTTCAATTCACGATCATTCACCATTCCAAAAATGTATAGGCGTAATCGAATGATAGGCGGAAGTCTCACTCCCACGACGAGTCCGACTCCCGTTTCGAATCGGCCCCCCCTCAAAGACCGGTTTGCTGCGGCGCCAGAGAATTTCACGCCGGTTTCGAAATGAGACAAATACGGGAGCCGACCGCGGCAGGGTTCGCACTTGGGAACCTGCTCGATCTGGAAAGCGTCGAGTTTCGTCGTTCGATCCTCCAGATTCTGCAGCGTCGCGAATTCCATGTCCAACCCTGTGTCGGTGACTCGATTCGAACGCTGTGCGCTCCGCACAGCGTTCGAATTTTCGTCTGCTATCTTGCAAGTTCGTCTGCTACTTGCAAGTTCGTCTGCCACTTGCACAGGGGTTGCGGCGACGTCCGAACGCCGAGTTCTGATTGGAAATGACACGAAGGCAGCAAGCATTGAGGTCTATCCACTTCCAATCCGCAGCCAATCAGAGCTCGGCGTTCTAACCGTCACCGCGCAAGAAGTGGTCACGGCACGTACCGCCAAATTCAGACGACTTACCTAAAGACGAACTCCGCAGAGTCACTGACATTTGAGGAAACGCGGGGCTCTTGTTTCGCGTTCCCGCCGCGCTGCAAACAACGCAAATGTTCCAACAAGCCAATAGACCTATTCGCTAAATTACCCAAGCATCAAGGAGAATGCAGGGATTGGTGTTCCACGCGCCACACGCCTTCCCCGATATAAAAGATTCGAAGTAAATAACCAAAATAAAAGCGTTGACGTGCGCGCGTGCAAGATACAAGTTGTTTTAGGTTTTTGCTTTAGAAAATTTAGTACTGCTGAGGCCAACAGGTGCGGCGCGTGGAACACCAATCCCTGCATTCTCCTTGATGCTTGGGTAATTTAGCAATACGTCTATTGGCGCTCGGCGTACGTGAAAATGGGCGACGATAAGCAAATGGCATGCCACGCTCATTGTCCCTGTGCGCAGGTCGCAGTTTTTTTCAGATCTTTAATTGCATTGTGAGCTTTACCATTCGAATCCTTCTATCCGCGTTCGGCTTGATTGGCCGTCTCCGTGTTCTGCACAAAAGGAAACTCGGATTGTTTGTTTTAGAGTGGACTGTGTGAAACGCGAAGTATGACTTGTCCTTCTTATCGATCGCTTCGCAGCTAATCAGATTGCGTCATTCGCCGCTAAGAATGCCGAAGATGGAATCACGAAGCACGATGCGTCAAGCTTTCTTGCAGTTCTTAGGCTGTCACTGATAGAGAGAATGTCTCAAGTGTGATTATTTCTAGAGTCAATATGGAACCGGTATTCGTAAGACGCTCAAGGAAAATTTTATGACCGGTCCTTTTGCAAATTTTGAAAGAGAAACTTACCTTCGTAAAGCAAGAAAGCACGGAAAACATATTTTTGATTTGAATGGCTCAATAAAAACACAATGTCCGTCTACTTTTCCTCAGAACATTCGGGAAGTCAATCACTGTCGCCTACGGATCGCACCAAAAGAATATCTTTAAATAAAAAAAATAAAATAAAACGTGTTCACAAAAAAAAAAAAAATCGAGCAACATTTTACACGTTTACGTTATGTTGATTGAAAATGCAATTAAAAGTTTTTTGGGCAAAAGCCTTTTTTTTTTTCTTTACATCATCATTTGCACAGTTCCCTCCTCGAACCCCGAGTTATCGACTCCACAACGAGTGTTCTGCGGGAAATCACAAACTCGCGTGCAACTTTCATTTCTTTATTCTGAAACGTAATTTCCATATCTGTAATGACGTACCCACGACGGTGATTCCGACATCGCTTGCGCAGTCACGGACTTCGATACCTGTCGGTGTATCGGCGCTGTCACTTCTCGGAACACTCGAAGCGCGAAGGTCGGCCCCTCTTTAGGACCCCCGAATCGGGGGCCCCAGTCGAGGGCCCAGCGTCCCCGTCGCGTCCAGTTCAAAGGCAGCGGCGGCGCTAATCCCCAGCTTATTCGGGATTTAGACGTCCGTGGCACGGACGTCTCCGGCTGAAGAGCGTGGCCGGGGTCAAGCCCAGGGGTCGTGACACACACCTCCGTCCGTCATTGCAGGAGTTGGACGTTGCTGCTCGTAGCGGCCTTCCTCTTGCTGGGGTCGCCGGCCTGGAGCAGGAGACACGTGAGTTCTTCCTAAAGCAGTCATTTCGCTTAGAAGACATCAAACGAAAGACACCACATTCGCTGCGGACGGGATGACAGAAGTCTGCGGACAAGCCTGACGAAACAAGTTTGCTTCTATGCTTTGAATACGTCTCCAGACAGTTCTGCTACGCTCAATGGGACCGTCAGACGAGGAAGAACCTCGGACAGTGTCTCCATACTTTCTTTTGTATGGTGTATTAGCGGTGGGAACTCGGCTTAAAGCCCCTCGATGGTTTCTTTCTTTTCCATGTGGCGACAACCAGCGCACATGACGAAGCGCATCGCGCGGGAACAAAATGGCGTCTTTCAGTTAATTTTGCTGCTGTGCGCAGTTATTCGCTTAAAACCTGCACGGTCACGCAGTCAGCGCTTCGAGGAATGACGTTATACTTGTTAGAACTTGTAAGAACTTTAGGTCTAGCCTGGGGCCCTAATAGGGGGCCCTAATTCTGGACACTTGGCGAAAACGTAGGCGAGAAATCCGGCGGCTTTGATTGGCCGGCGCCAAGATCAAGTGCGGTGTTGGCCAATCACGGCCGCCAGATTTCTCACCGAGTTTCTCACCAAGTGTCCAGATTAGGGCCCCATGGTCTCGGAAGACACCGAGTGATACGCGGCCTCGCGATGCGTGCAGAAGACCAACGATTAGTCTTGCATCGTCACGAGGTCTGGCAGAAGGACGCCTTTTTGCCGCTGGGGCTGCTCGGCAATTGGGTGCAGGTACATTGCTCGCCCTTCTCTTTGGCTAACCCCCGGCGTGGGCGAACATAACGAAAACACCAGTGATTAGCGCTCGAACTGCATCGTAGGGCATTGCAGGAGCTCCTGAAAATGTACATTCTTATAAACAAACAAAAACAAACGTGTGCGTTTTTTTTCTCTCTTTAGTATAGGCAGGTAGCCGATAACTGCGTACAACAGATGGAGGCCAGCATATCCCAAAGCTCCGAATTTGACTTGACCTGCGAAATGCGATGTTTTCATTGACAGTGAACAGGTGAAACGTGATGCTCGTTGTCCCTGTGCACACGTGGCATTTTTCGTGTCTAATCGGCGACCTTCGTGGTTCGCTGGGATTCCTTTCCTCGCCGATTGGCTGGCCACGTGTTCGACAAGGATGTGAGCGCACATCCATTATTGAATGGAATAATAGCGGCAGCTGTGAGCGAATGATGCGCGTCTTCTGCAGGCGATCCGGCACGGACGACAGCGTCGCCAGCATCACTTCCAGCAGAACGTGACGCTGGGCTCGGACTCTAGCGGCTACCAGGAGTCCGGGCCCTGGGGCCCTTGGACCGACGCCAGCCTCTGCTCGAGGACCTGCGGCGGCGGGGTGTCCTTCCAGAGCAGGACCTGCGAGGACGTCCGGTGAGCTCGTCTCCCGAACAGGACGGACAGGTCCTCGAGTTGTCCCGCTTCCAGCGTGACGCGAGAACACTCGAGCGTCTCGTGAGCCCCGAGCGTGCACGCGCACTCAAGCACGGCGGAAGGCATCGATCGCTTGCTGGAGTGTCCGAAAGAGACGTTCTGCCGCCGCGCTCATCGTGCCTATAATTGTTCTTCATTTTGGGGTGTCGAGAAGAACAAACATCAATTAGAACCATAGCCTCCTATATACTGATAAAACCTGGCAGATCGCCACAAGAAGCGGCCGCCGAAATGAAAAAAAAATGAAGCGGCAGACAACCGATGAGAGGAAAGCCACGTGGCTGGCGCCCCGCTGCGGCGAGACGCCGAAGCACACTTCTCCCGAGCGAACAAGCTTGTTTCGGGTCCTCGCCGCTGCAAAAGCTGTGCTCTGACGTCCATGTTCCCCGAGAAATGGCTCTTTGATGCTCTGTGCTACCAGATCCTCGCACTCCAAATGTGCGACTGGGCACTCAATGGCTCCGTCGTCGAACTGCCAGGCTTTGTGAGTATAGAGGAGGCTATGTTAGAACGTATACTCCATCTCACAAATATCTGCAGTGCAGACAAAGGCATGGGCACATGCGCGTGGCTTTGGAAAGTGACTCCTATGCACGCGTTCCCGTACAAACAAAAGCATTCCGCTGAGCTATGCTCACGAGCTTGTGCCTTTCTTTTTACTGCAGACATTTGTGTGATGAAGTGCATCACTGACGGTTGCTGAGCCTGCTTAGTAGTCGCGCAGCTTCGTGTTCTTACCACAAGGTTGCAGTGACTATACGTATACTTCTGACGTCACGTCTAGTGGCTCTGGCTTTCGAACGGTATACATGCCCGCATGCTTCGCTCTTCGCGAATAATGGATTTTTGCGCACGCAAACAAGCGCGCTTATTTACAAACGGTGACTTGGCGTCGTGGTTTGGCTACTTGGTGCTTGCGGTTTTCATCGAGTCACTATATCGTTGAACCGATGATGGTGTGACTGACTTTTTTATGCCTCCTGGGAAGTATCATAAAGGTGAAGGAAACGTTAGGCTGGCTGAACAACTTGCGAACGTTTTTAAAAATGAACTTCTTGCAACTGAAAAAAAAAAGAAGAGCGATGAAGGTCTTTCGTGTCGCTGAAACGAGTTTTTCTATTGTCGTAGACATTGCGGCGTCTAAAGTCAGCGCGCTCCATTCCCATCTGAACTGACGGGAACCTTCTAACTGGCTCATTCGTAAAATAAGAAAATCTCAGACACAACCGTGGATGGCAGCGTTACGAGACGGAAACTGGAAAAGGCTCATCCACCGTTCATTGCGTGCTGCGTTGTATAGCACGGCAACCCGATCGTCGCACACTCCGGCGTCTCCCACGCTCCGGGTCACGCCTCAGCGACTTCATCTCGAATCCGAGAGCCCTCGCCGCTGAGGTCGTCGTCGGAAGCCGCGTGTTCTACACGGCAAAGAGGTAGGCGGGGAGATGTTCGCCGTCTCCCGGTAGCGCTGTTCCCGCGCCTGCATGCAGATATACACGCGGCTTCCTCTCACTTGCTCACTTGGCCTGTCAGCCGGGAGAGTGGCGGTCCTCCGAAGCGTGTCGTGCCAGAAGTCCTCATCCTTCATCCCTTGGAACCGGATGCCTTTTGCGTTGACGGTTCGAGGGACTCACCGTCTAGTGAATGACCAGATATAGACAGAAACAAAAAGTATAGTAGACACAGATTTTACTTCGAGCGTATACTATACATCTTCCACATTGTCTCAGGTCACACTGCTCACATACATGATACAAAAGACAGCGCTGCAGACACGCTACATGTTTGTTTCACCACACAAAGCCTGGCTGTTCGACGACGCAGCCATTGAGTGCCCGGTCGCAGATTCGGAGCACGAGGATCTGGCAGCACAGAGCATCAAAAAGCCACTTCTCGGGGAACCTGGACGTCAGCGCACAGCTTTTGCAGCGGCGAGGACCCTAAACACACTCGTTCGCTCGGGAGAAGTGTGTTTCGGCGTCTCGCCGCAGCGGGGCGCCAGCTCACGTGGCTCTCCTCTCATCAGTTGTCTGCCGCTCCACCTCTTTCATTTCGGCGGCCGCTTCTCGTGGCGGTCTGCCAGGCTTTGTCACACACACAGGTACGCTTCGACCATGTCTGCGGACGCTGTTTTGTACGATGCATTTGCAGTGGGACTCTCGGCTTGAGAGGGTGATTAAAAGGGAGACCCACGACTGATGTTCCGAGCGCCCTTGCGGGGCCGTGACACAGCATCTGAGAACGGGAAGCAAAGCCCCCAAAGATCTCCTTCCAGGCTCCGATAGTTTCTTGTTTGCGTTTTACGGCGTAAGGAATGTTCGGTCAGATACGGTACGCGCGGTCCCCCGACCGATCCCCTCGTTGCCCCGTGCATTCGCGCTTCGCTTACACCAGAGACACTTTGAGACTTCTCGAGAACGTTGACGTTTTCTTATATTGCGTTTTTTTGCGTTTCTTTTTAAATGAATGTTTGTTTTAGGCAAACAGAGCCAAGCTGGTGAAAAAAAACTAATAAATAAAAATGTAAAACTTATTTTTCTTTTCTTTTTTTAGCCAGACGCGAGCAAGTTACATGGCAAGAAACAAGAAAGGAAGATAGGAGGCGAGAGAGACGGAAGGAGGCGATGGACGGAGGGATAAATCAAGAAGTGTGTGTGTGTTGGGGCATCGGGGTTGCGGTTCGGGAGAGCAGGGACGTCGGTGGAGCATGACAAATTGGGGGAGGAGCGCAACGGGGGGGGGGGGCAAACTTGGAGGCATTTTTCCTTCGAGAGAAGTGGGCAAGGAGGTGAGAAAGCCGGGGAGGGGTGTCGACCCTCGTGTGAAAGCAACAGTGAAAGACACGTTGTTTTAACGTCGAGAACTTTGCAGCGATTTATTCCGGAATAGGTTAGTCGACATCGCTGCAAAACGACGGCTGTGCACCTCTCTAAAAAATTAAAAAAAAGGATGCCAGTCAACTTTTCTGCAGGACAAGGAGACAACCAATCACGGCAGACAAGAGATGGAACCAAGCACTCGCGCACTGTTCCTGCAAACATGGCCTTCTTTCTTTCTTATTTTCTTTTCTTTTTTTCTAAGCGTGTGTTGAGTTTTGTTATTCGCTGGGATCCTTGTGTTGTTCGCCGTGATTGGCTGCCTCCATGTTCTGCAGAAACGAGAACTCTTTGACGCGTTTCTATGAGGTTCGCCACGATTGTACCTCGTAATTCAAATTCAAATCTTTATTTCTTTAGACGTACACTGGAAGCGTGTCTCAGACAAAAAGCTGCTAAAAGCAGCGGAAGGGGTGTGGGGGAACGTTGCAGGGGGAGCTCGTTCGAAAACAAACAAGGAACATGTAGTCACACTGTATGCATAACACTATGAAACAACATTAAAAAAAAAATCAATACAAGACACACATATCAAAAACATTTAACAGCTTAGATAAAATGCAAGCGCAAATCCGCTCTTGAAGTCAAATGTACATCTCATATATATATATATATATATATATATATATATATATATATATATATATATATATATATATATATATATATATATATATATATTTGGAACATTCGGGAGGATGTAGTTGAGGGATTGTAAAATGTAATTTGTGCGGTCTCGAGAGACCAGCCATTTGGGCTCACTTCTGCGAAGGAGAGGGAACGTAAGAAATGACAACAATTAAGGAAAGCCGGTATTGCGAGGTTGAGGGAACACAGGAATGCCTGGGGGTAAGTCACGTGGTGTGTTCTTCCGGGGGCGTTCATCGGCTGCCTCTCGAAGGTCCCTCGGGGTTTCAAGCGAGCGTGGCTCTCGTCAGCTCTGCAGCTCTCGCCTTCGGAGACAGGCCGGATAAGCGGGGGTCGTTCGGGTTCACTCTCGACACACTCTACACACCCTCATGCATCCATCCCGTGAACCAGGCCAAATCGTTCGATATCATTTGTAACACGGTGCATTTATTTATTGCAATACCCTCAAGGCCCTCACAGACATTACAGAGGGGGTAGGCACATAATCACACACAAAGAAAATATAACAGAAGCAACAACCAAAAAGCAATACAAAACAAACAGAAAGTTACGAGACATTTTCAAAAACATAGTTAGTAATGGTCGTTTAAAAAAATGATTTGTTGCTACCCAAACAACAAAAAAAGCGCCATGTTTTTTTTTCTTTCTCATTAGCACCTAAGGTTTGACATAATAAAGTTTATTTCTCCTCCTCCTGCTTGCGCCCCTATATATATATATATTTTTTTTTTTTTTGCGAATCAATATTAGGATGTTTCAAGTTCTATTTTTGCCGTGTGTATCTGTGTAGACGAGGTGTTGACATACTGGTGGGGGTTTCTGTCGATTTTCGCTGAATCCTCCGGCAATTTGCAGCGACCCGCCCCCCCCCCCCCCTTTTCCTCTTCCTCTTGGCTACGGTATCTTGGCTGCAATTCATATTCAGCGTTGCCAGACTGTTGGGGGGATTCCGTCAATTTTGGCTGAATCTCTCGGCAGTCCGGCAACTCTGCACCCCACCACTCTGCTCTCCCAACGAATCCGGTGTTGGGGAAACGCCGAATAGGTTTGACCAGAGGAAATTTGGTGACTCCCCGGCCGGGGCCACAAGCCGGCGTGGTGCTTTTCGTTTTTTTTGCCCGATCCCCCAAAGGTCATCCTGGCGATATCCCACACCGCCTGGTGAGAGTTACAAAAATGCAGAAGGGAAGCAAATTGACTTCGGAGGGCGAAGGAGGAATGCTACTTTTGTTTTCTAGGCTAGGTGGCGCAAGCTACCGCCCGTTATAAAGGGTGTAGCCGTCAGCATCTATCCATCCATCCATCCATTTCTAAACTTCAGATTCAGTGCTTCCACACTGTCCCCCCCCCCCTCCCCTCCTCTCCATTTCAGATTCAGAGTTGCCAGATGTGGCATTCCCCTAAGAAAGGCTGACTGTCCCTGAAGATGTTTTTGGCTCTATTTACTGGGTTAAATCAAGTTATAAAGGAAATTAACAAAAAAAATCAGCAGAACCCATTCTTTGGGAATGATTATCTACGTTAATGCGAATAGCATCAAACGGTGCGGAGTTATGCGCGTTCGTCAGGTGGCCGGCACACTCTAGATACGCCAGCCCACTCTTGAGGCGATTCTAAATTTGTTGACACTTTCACAGCCCTGCGCACGATCTCCGCAGCCCAGCACGTGCGTTTGTGTCACTTAGGAAGGCGAGCAAAGCACGCGCCATACGCACAAACACTCAAAATGGTACCGACCAGACTTTCTGGCGTCTCAGCTAGTCTCAACCAACGGTACTCTAAACGGTTGTTTATATCTTTACCATAGGACGCGCTTTACAGCGCTGTCACAGCTACCGGTGCGCGCGCGTTCCATGCACGAGGGCTCATTCCGCTCTCGTGAGGCTGAGCACGGCCGCTGCATCACCCTCTCCCGAGCGCGGGAGAGGGTGAGCCTACGCCTGCCGAGCGCGGGAGAGGGTGAGCGGAGCATGGAACGCGCGCGCACCGGTAGCTGTGACAGCGCTGTAAAGCGCGTCCTATGGTAAAGATATAAACAACCGTTTAGAGTGCGTTGAATGACTGCCTTCATAGCTCTGTGGTTAGCGCGTCTGCCTGCTGATCAAAGGGTCAACGGTTCGAATCCCAGCCGGCGCCGGTCTTTTTTATTTATTTATCGACCCGCGGCGTAAGAGGTTAGATAGCCAGATAGATAGATAGATAGATAGATACATAGACGAAAAGTGCGTGAAGTATCCAAAGAATGCTATTCGCATTAATATTCGCATTAAAATATTCGCATTAAAATGCTATTCGCATTAATATTCGCATTAAAATGCGCAAACGAGCCGGGGTTAATGAGGAGGATGATCGATATTACGTACAAGATATCCATACTATATTGGATAAATGAGGCGTCTAGTCGTCTGTCCGGTGGCAGGGTCCCTCGAACGGTTTCCTTGCCTCCTTTCAGCGCCGACGGACCTCACAGCTGTACGGGTCCTGGAAAGAGGTACATCTCCTGCAACGTCCAGGTGAGCTCGACAAGTTCTCAACCTTTCGCGGGCAAGATAAAAACAGTGAAGCTCTACAGTGCACGACATTGCTTAACGCGCCTTCCCACTGGATAGATAAGAATCCAAGCCTTTGATTCGAGCGCCAACTTGCGCCAGCTACACATGGTTCTAGAACTGTCACAGTGCACATACGTCATATACTGCTGCAGAGACACGATGGCAGAATCCTCTGCGTTTCGAGCATGTTGGAAGGCTTCGATCACGTCTGCAGACAGGGTGTATGACCAACGTCACGCAAGAAAGACGCACGAGCACACTGTCTTTTGTACCATGTATTATATGCGACACGAAACACAGAACCTCTCGTAATGTACGTTGCTCCACAGTCGGAACACCAATCATCACCATCATCATTTATTTTCCTGGAGGGCCCGTAAAGGGTGGCAATAGAAAAAAAAAAGATAGAACAGTAAACACAATTATAACAATGTAAACTCCCTAGGTAGGTTAGATAAAGAGAAAGTGATGGATTCAACAAATTTAGTAGTATCATTAGTAGAAACGATGTTGTGAGGTAATGAATTCCAATCCTCTGATGGTAGTGTGGAAGTCTCGCGAGAAACAATTGATGATCGAATTGGACGTAATCGCAGATCTTCCTCGGTGAATTAGATGCGAATACACGAAAGTATGAAAAACATAGAGGACGGAAACAGAGGTTCTTTCAAAGAAGTTCTGTTTCCGTCCCCGTCCTTTATGGTTTTTTTTCTCCTTTCGTGTATTCGTGACCCAGTTCATTGAACAAGAAGGGCGAGCGATATCGGCCCCTGTGCCACTGGTCCGCCCTTCACTCCCCTGCGCCACTGATCGACCTTCTCAGTGACTGAGCTGAGTCGAGGAAGACCCTCGCTTGTGTGGCCTTCTCGAGCGAATCCCGGAGTTACGAACGCTCGAGTGTTTATGCTTTCCAAAAGCGTTCGTGACTCGACGCGGTATCACCATTTTGGATAATCGAAGCCCGTGAAAGGCTTGCTCTGCCTCCACGTCCACACACTCGGATTGCAAACACTTAATAACTGATTGAAAAAATAAATAAAAAATCTTTGAGCCTTTCCACTTTGGTGAAGAAGGAAGACCAGCGAAGCTGTACTATGGTGGGAATGGAGTAATGGCCGGCCGCAATTTGGCAAGCCAGAGTGGAAAGGCTCTAGAGTGCCTTCATACAAGCGCGTGCTTTTGCTTGAGTGGTGACATCTCAGCCATTTTTCCGCCCAATCGTTTTTTTATGCATTATCAAGTGCGCGCGATCCGGTGTCACTCAGCTCGAGCGCGTAGCTGTGGCTAATGCATAGACGCCATTTTACCGCCTAAGTCACGCACCGAGTGCGCAGAGCGTCACGCGCTGGCACATTCACGGCAACAATGGATGTCTTCACCCTGAGACAGACAGACATGTAGGCTCCCTAAAAGGCTCGAAAGGTTGCCGCCATCTATGAGCGACGGCGGCAAGCAGACAACCGGCAAACACAACACTCTGGACAGCTACCGCCATCTATGAGCGACGGCGGCAAGCAGAGTGTTGTGTCGACCACGGGTGGACATTTGTTTGGTACCGGACACGATCCTGGGGAAACTAGCCCTTCACAGCTCCGCTGCAAAAAAATAGTGGGTAAGTCTACCCACTATCATTTCAAAATAAGCCAATCGGAGCTCGGCGACGTTCTGACGTCACCGCAACTCCCTCGCAAGGAGCGGACGACTTGCTCTCCGCATTGCCAAAATACCCGAGCATCGAGAAGAATGCTGGGAACATATATGAAACACGCGCTGCTCGCGCTCACCTTACCCGCATAAAAGATTCGACGTAAATCACAGTAATAAGACACGGCTGAACGCGCACGCGAGATCGCGTTTGCTTTGAGTTTTTGTTTTTGCCAACACGCGCAGAGCGTGCTCGCGCGTGAAACTACACTCGAGCACGCTCTATGGTGCTTGGGTAATAATAGACTTATAGACCTATTGCTCAATTACCCAAGCATCAAGAAGAATACAAAGATTGGTGTTCCACGCGCCGCACGCGCAAGCCTTCCCCGTATAAAGAATTCGAAGTAAATAACCAAGATAAAGCGTTGACGAACGCGCGTGCAATATGCCATTTGTTTTAGGTGTTTCCTTTAGAAAAGCTACTACTGCTGAGGCCAGCACGTGCGGCGCGTGGAACACCAATCCCTGCATTCTCCTTGGTGCTTGGGTAATTTAGCAATAGGTCTATTAGCTCCATGGGGCCCAATGCGACCTTTGACGTATTGAGTGAGGCCCCGCCGAGCACTGACACACCGCTCGCGTCCAATCTCTGTTTGATCTCACCGGGATGACGTCAGAAGGGCTTTCGAAGAGCGCTTCGCGAGATTCCCGTTTGCTGAGATTGGCGCCCTCCGAATCTAGGACATCGGAGGCGTACGCAAAATCGAGGTCTCGCAGCGTGAAAAGCCAGACGATGCTTCCGAAGACTGCTCAATTTGGTCGTGGAACGAGCTGGCCGCAGTGGCGTCACGAGGGTCAGCGGCACCCGGGGCGGTAGCCCGCCGCGACACCCCCCCCTCCGCTCCCACGTGGCCCACCGTGACTCCCCCCCCTCTCGCGTGGCCCGCTGCGACTCCCCTCTCCCCCCCCCCCCGCTCTCGTAGCCCGCCGCGACACCCCCCGGAGCCCTGCACCCGGGGCGGTCCGCACCCCCGCCCCCCTTGTGACGCCACCGGCTGGCCGTGCACAAATTTGGCTGGGAGAGCCTCGGTGTACTTTGCCGCGATGATCTTCCCACTTCCCACGGAAGAATCATGATCGAGGACGAAGGGGCACGTAGCTCAACACCGTAACGCGGTATGACGGATGTAGTCGCCAAAAAACAAAACAGCTTTTCTCTTTGGTCTAACCCCAAGGCGCTCTAAATGAATTGCATCTGTAGAGAGTTTACTGCGACGTCATCGTATCATGCGGCGTCACGCGCGACATTATGACGGCACAATATCACGTCACGTGACCATCAGGAAAGTACTTGGTTACGTGAACTTACGTCACCTGACGTCATGGGTCACGTCACGATATCCCGTCACATGACACCGTGACTTCACAGTGTCTTTCTGACCTCATGGTTGTCGACCGTCACGCTAATGACCTCGGGTGAACACCATCACGTCACGCTGATGGAGCTAAGAGCATATGCTACGCATTTAATAGTACTTTTTTTATACAGGGGCAGTCATGTAAAACGCACAAAAAAGCAAAAATACGGCTACCACTTCGCGCTGTACGCTCCAGGCGTGATCTTGCTCCAGACAGCCTCTCGTCTGTTATTCTGACCGATGATATTTTTGTACTACTTTATTAAAGCTGCCAGAAATGCCCCTTGTAGAGTGAAAAAAAAAAGGAACACCCTGTTAAGGCATTTGCAGAATGTGTAACACGAGGGAGTGGTCCCAAATTTAAATAATAAAACTGGCTTCGAGAAAAGAAAATGCGCAGCAAAAAGAAAAACGGCATAGCTAAGTCTAAAATTGAGGTAATAATAATAAGAATAAGAATAATAAAAAAAGCCGCGTTAGGGACGCGCGTCAGCCATGATTGACAGGACCGGTGGTCCCCTGGCGGCCGTCGTCTGCAGATGGGCGTCCCGGGGCGTCTGCTTCCAAGCGCGTCGCGGTCTTCGGCATCGCTTTCAGCAAAAGGGAGCTCTGAATACTTCTCACCAATTTATAACTTTTCACGAATAGAACAAGAAGAACGACAAGGAGAAGTGTAAAAAGAAGGGGTCATGCGTCCCTGTGTTCAAAGGGTTTTCTCCCGGCGCGGCCTTCCGCGTCCTCACTGGAGGCAGACGAGGCCACAGAGCGTCGTCTGCTGTGCGAATGAACTCTTTCAGAAACGGAGACTGCTAGCCTCCTTTTTGCGTGTCATCTCGGTAACCCCCCCCTCCCCCTCAAAAAAAAAAAAGAGTAAATAAATATATATATATATTTAGTATTTAAAGAGGGTACTCCGCCGTTTTTTTCATAGTCCCCGATTTGCCTAAAAACTTGAAATAGTAATCGCTGAAATAGTAACCCAAATACTTGGACAAAATAACTTCTTTTTTTTTTTTTTTGCGAAGTTGCAGAATTTACAATTTTGGTCCTCATCGTGTTTTTCAAAGTGAAAAGCTCTACTGGCAACATTGAAAAAGTGACGTCATGGGTAGGCAGGGGTTCACTCTTTGGGCTGTAGGCTTTGTTCCCAACTGATTACAAACCGTTTCATGGTGTCAAATGAATGCTTTGGAAACGTCGCTCCAGCTCCCGCGCAGCAGCACGATACAAATGCTCGGCATAGATCATTTTTAGACTGCTCGCTCGAACTGCAATCCTGCCCACCTGTGACGTCACGGCAATGAAAAGCGCGGGTATATTGGAATATTCGTTTTGGCGTCATTTTCATTTGCCAATTTTACAGTAACTATTCTGAATTTCGCGATACTAAATAGCATACTGGAAAGAGTAAAGGACGGCGATTTCGAAAATGTAGTTAGTTGGGGTTGCTAAATAAAATCGCCGGAGTTCCCCTTTAAGTGTTGGAGATTTAAGACAATGACAAAGAAAAAGAAAAGGTATCTTAATTTACGTAAAAAGACGAGAGACGCAGAATTTGCAGCGGAAAAGCGCGTATATTTTTCTCCTTATAATTAAATTCGATTATTAATTAATGCCAACTAATTAGCGGAACCTTCTAAATTTAGCGAAAAATAAATCCGTACGAAACTAAAATAACCCTCGAGCTTTTAGCCGAGGGACTTAAATATAAACGTCTTTGACATAGACAAATATGTCTCGTTAATCCCCCCAAGAAAAAAAAAAATCGTCCATAATGTGAGTTATATCAAGAAAGAGACACAAATCCACACACCATACAAAACATGCTTCAAACAGGCTTTAGTCGTTGGCCTGGACGCGTCTCCGACTGGTTGTGTTCACCGCGACCAAAAAAGTGGTCCCTCGATTTCCGCTTGATGACATTTAACAAGTGTCATGCTGCCGCCAGTCGCGATCCTGGCGGCGTCCCAACAGCTGTGCTGTATGTGGCAGACGCCTGTTCTGCTCCAGGTCGCTCTCCAGTTCGACAGTCCACGGAAGCTTCAGCAACCGGAGGTTGGGACGCCGTGTTGACAGCGACACTCGCGTTCGTCTGCGCCTACCCGCAGCTTCTCGTTTTTGATGTATGGGCTGCATATAGGACGCTGAACACACCAGTCGAAGACGCGCACCAGGCACCATAACAGGGAAGAATAGGACCCTGACAGTGTCGAAGAACGAGCCAGAGTTTCGGGGGAGCCGCCCATGACAATGCTGTCTGAGAGGACTGTCCTTTGTATTGATGCATTAGCAGCGTCATCCGTGGCCGAAGGTGACAGGGACTATATCTTTCTGCGGTTTGAAACTCGAACCAAATTTTCAGATCGCAGTCACTCAACGCGAACCCATAACTGGAAGGTCCCGCTGACGTCGCAGTGACGGGGTGAGCTTTGGGTCTTAGAGCGGCTATGGCAACGCGAGCGATGCGCAGCAGCCTTCAGGAAGCCCGCGTGTATCTGAGGGAGACATTGGGCCGTTGCCGGTTGCCGGAAATCGGTATTGTCGCTGTTGCTCGTAGAGTTCCGAGGAAGGCCGCAAATTGGCTTGGTTCGAATTTCTCGGCAAGGCGTCGGCGTGCTCACCGACGCGCAAAGTCGCCGAGCCTCGCGCGTTTTGTTTTTTTCTTTTTCAATATTTATTTGGTTTTTGTATGAAATGCGAAAGTCAGACTGCTAATATATCATACGCATACTACAGTCGTGCGGACACCGACCGAGTTTGTTTCTTGTGCGACATTTCTCACGCATAAACTGACTGCGGACATGATGGAAGCATTTATTTTTGCGTCTTTTAAGATTGGAATATTATTTTTCCTCGGCTCCGTTCCGGCGTAACCAACTAAGGGGCCTTAGAACCAACGAGATAGTGGCGCCCTCTAATAGTTCCTACCCGTGACGTCACGATTATCAGCAGGATTGCTGAAGACGCCATGGTGGGCGTTTGACCAGTCGTGGGCGGCCGACCACAGCGACTCTTTTCGTCACGCACGTCGCCAAATTGACTCACTGTTCGCGGTAGGCCAGCGGAAGTTCGAAGGATTAAACACGCCTGTAACGGGACTGTATCATTTATTGAATTGTTTACACGATCAGCTTTTAGGTAATGTGGACGCTTATTGCCTGCCCCAAAACACCAGAAAGGTTTTGACATTGTTGGGCTAAAGAAGTCACTTTCACGAAATAAGAAAGAAATCCAACATGCGAAGGCGCGAAGCCCATAAAAGTATCGCACAAGAGGCCTAAAGGCTGGTTCACGCAGCCCCGTTCTCTTACGTCTGCTTAGTCACCGGGACCTCTCTGCTTCATATTCAGATAGCCTGGCACGCGACATTCAAGACACGAATGTTGGGTGCCAGCCTGAATGAAAACGGTGCTATACTGTATATGAGGGGAAAAAAACACACTTTGACGGCCTTTATTTGGCTTCCAGAATCACGAATATTGAGATTATTTTTTTTTTCAATTTGTTGCACAGAGGCTGCAGAGGAGGAGGAATAACCATTTCGTCGTTTACCCTGAGACTGGGGTTTTTTTAGAAGAGCAAAAGTGACAGGAATAAACTTTTTGTAAGTTGAGCAGACGGAAGGTTGTGGGTCGTCCCCAGGTGGGTGGCTGCTTCAGTCCAGGATGCCATGGTCCCGCGCCGCCAGTCTGGCCCTGTTCACCAGTCGGGACTGGTCCTCACGTTTTGAGCTGGTCAGCTGGTCCAGAAATTACTCTTTTAAAGTGCCGCTGAAGCCTCCCCTCCTCGGCCCGTGGCGTCACACTATAGAGTTTTCGGAATCCCTGCTTTCGCGCATCTTCAGCACCTGTCAAAGCTACGCACGCGCACTCTCGCTATTTTCAGAAAGGTCAGAAAGAGACGTCATGACTGGTCTCAAGCTTGAAATTGCATGCGCTGCCTCCACGAGCGACACACGCTTGGGAGCCAAAAGATCCTTTTTGTGACGTAACGAATGGTCGGAGGTTTTTCACGTTCTCTCGCGTTTCGTTACATCTTTTTAAAACCCAGATGGAAGTTTTTTTTTAATGTCTTAGGACAATTGGTACATATTTAATCAACTTCGCTAGCTTCTTTCTCACTTTTCTTTTTTTTTCAAAGTCTGCTTTTCACTTAGACGTTCCAATAACATGCCTGTGACCCGACATTTCGATGCGAATTTTAAAGCAAATGTGCCACCTGAAGAACGGCCTCGTCCGAATCGCCAGTTTTCTTGACTCAAACCAAAGTACTAAAATAGAACTGGTACAGGCGAATAAGTGATCTGGTTTTCAGCATTCTACTTTCACTTTCTCGTTTAACAAAATCGGTCATTCAGAGGTAGAAACATAAAGCCCAGTAACTATAAGAGTACGTCATCCATTGGTTGTTTGCAGCGCAGTTTCCTCTCCCATTATTATTATTATTATTATTATTATTTATGAATCATAATTAGAATGTGTTTATATGTAACATTTCTCCTGAAGCCTGAATGAATTTCTTCTGGCTTGTAGTAGGCAGAACAGTTCAAACTCATTGTTATAGATAGAACATTCTCCACGTCGCTGAAAGGTGCCCGCTTTCCTAAAAGGTCCAATATGGAAACAGCGAACACTTCGAGAGGTAAAACCATGTGGGCAGCTTTCGGCGTAAAAATGGATTTAGCTAAATGCCCTTCATAGTAAAACAAGCGTATCGTTTGTTTTACTATAGTGGGCATTTCGTCGCGCATACTTTTACTTGGCTTCGCTTGCTGCGCTTTTATCTTTATCATGTCTCTTTTCTCGACTGTAATGGCAATATTTTCCAAAAAAATTTGTGTTATCTAGAATTTTTTTTCTCCAAAATATATTTTTATATATTTTTATTTTACGATTTATTGGGGCCCCGACCCTCGAGGATCGGGGCCCCTGGGCTGCAGCCCCCTTAGCCCGTACCTTAATCCGGCCCTGTATCAATGCGGTAATTATTTTGATTTTCAGTCGTGTAGTTATTGCACAAACTAACTGAGCTTTTACTTAGTTAATTAGCATCCGCCACAGAGGTTAAAACACTTCTTAGTTCAAATAAGTGAGAAAAAAAAAAGATGAAACCGAAATTGGCGCTGTCGCTATGTTGATCCTCGACGAAATCCCTTAGCATTTTGCGCGGGGGTTCCGACTCGGCGAAGGGTGGGAATTGCAACCTCGCAACCGCCGCACTGTTTTGTTGTCTTCGGAGAGCCAGTCTGTTCTCCCAAGCGTCGGCGGTTTCGGTTACCACAGCTTCCTCGATAGTCCGCCTACGCCTGCCGGATGTCGGCGGTTTGGCGCAAACGGCATCGTCGCTGCGCCTCGGTTTTACGTTGTCGCGTTCGCTGTGCGTACTGAGGAAACGAAACTACGTGCAGACGCCCCGGTGCCATCGCAAGAGGAGTGCGCATTAACAGCGGCGCGTCGTTGGAAGGATAGGAAGCGTGCGGTAAAGGTATTTGCCTTTAGTACTTGCGCGAGAAGACTCTTTCCCTTGTACGTAACAGGAACGTAACGAGCGAACGAACGGAGTGGAAGTGTTTCAAGTTCCAGCGTAAACTTGGAACTATGTAATTAAAAGAGAGGAGAACAGCCGCATCTTTGCGATCCAGAAACAAAAGACCGAAGAAGGGCTGACACAGTTATGTGACGGTGTTCTGCACTCCTTTCCTTTCTCTTTATGTCCGAGCGAAGCCCAGGCTACAAACATTTTGCCCTGAACGATGCTTGCATTGAACGAACTTGCTGGCCGGCAGGGACATATTGAAGCTTGCAGATCGCTGCTGGCTATCGTGACTTCTGCTGCGCTCATACATTAATTTAATCGGTGTTAAAATGTCCTTTATATGACTTCCAATGCCCCTACTATACTCTGCTTCACCTTGTGTTGTACCGCAGGAAAGGCTACAAGCGCGAGCTCCTTGCTAGAGGGCACATCTCGGCGGCACAAGCTCTCGTGCACCAAGGGCAGCTGCCAACGCTATGAGCTCGCGCTTCGAGCCTTCGCTGCGGTACACCATAAGGTGAAACGGAGTATAGCCCTTACCGGCCACGTGGGCTTGTGCAGTGCAAGCCAACGCTATGGTGGGCTAGAAGGCTAGGTGTGACAATCGCTCGCTTCCCACAGCGGGAGAAAATGGCAAGGCTGTTCAGCACGTAGCCTTAGCATCGACGCAACGGCACTCCGACGCACTGTAAACACACACAAAAAGGAAAGAAAAGAAATGTCTTCACCGTTGCAATGAAGACAGGCTGCAATGGAGGGCGTGTGAAGCCCCTCGGTGTACTTCTTTCACCTTCCCTGTAGTGCACGGTTGCGCTGCTATCCTCCCGAGTTTAATAGAGAAACAATCACTGAGTCACTTTCGCAAGCGCGATCGTAGCACCTCCCCTTCTAGCCCACCATACCAACGTTGTGCAAGCATCGTTCAGGGCCAGCACGCTCGTAGCTGCGGCTACGCTCAAACATGAATACATTCAACTGTATGTTACTAAACATAGTGAGAACCAAATTTCCTCCTTTTTGTCTTATTGTCGTAATTATGGACAAATACTTCTAGTTCGGCCTGTCAAACTTGGCGCTGAAAAGAAAGAGCAAGAGAGAGAAAGAGAGAGAGAGAGAGAGAGAGGGCAGAGATAGAGAGAGAGAGAGAAAAAAAATATGTGAGAGAGAGAGGAGACCGGAAATAAAAGCTTCTGCGCCAGGTTCCGTGCTGAGTGGGATGGTGGCGCCATCCATTGACCACCATAAGAAACTCCTTCTTTGCGAGTTTGCGAAGTGCTAAGCCTCATCGTGACTCGCACTGATCGCCTCCGGTCGCCTCGGTTACGAAGGAAACGTGGAAGCCAGTGGAGGCGTGCAACTGACTGGTGTTGGCGTGATGTGGCTGAAAATGAGTTTAACCAGTGTCCTTCGTGTCCTCACAACAACTCTAGAACCAACATGAAACGTGAAGTGTTCTTCCATCTGTTTTCAGTGCGCGAATTAGCCTTAATCCCGGGAGTAACGACGTAGCGCTCTCCTCATCGGCGGATCCCGTTTGACGGCATGGAGGGCTCCGATCTCGTGCTGAACCTGGGCACCCAAGCTCCCCGCAAGAAACCTGCCGCGACCGTCGCGAAAAGGACCGACCGTGATGCTGTCGTTGCTGTGTCCAAGGAACCCGGAAGCGTCAGAGCAGGTGGCGCGCAGCGTCCCTTCAAAGCTGCCAAGCGTACCCAAGGTGCCAGCTCCGGGGCCGAAGGCGGTGTCGGCGGTGACCCTCAAGTCGGGGCACCGCCGAAAAAGAAGCAGCACGTCGTGACGGCCCTCTTCGACCACCGAACCGTCCTGCCGGAGGTCGATGTCAAGCCGACCGAGTCCAAAAGCGAGCCCGTGTTCTCGTCGTCGCAGTTCGCCGACTTCGACGTGCATCCTCACTTGGTGTCCTGCCTTCGGGACCGCTTCGGCATCACCACCGCCACTGAAGTCCAGAAGCTCGCCATCCCGGTGCTGCTGGACGGCCGGGACGCCCTCATCAAGTCCCACACGGGCTCTGGCAAGACGCTGGCGTACGCCGTCCCTATGCTGCATCGACTCCAGGAGATCCGACCCAAGCTGAGCAGAGCGGGAGGCATCCGCGCCGTTGTCATCGTGCCCACCAGAGAACTGGCCCTGCAGACGTACGAGTGCTTCGAGAAGCTGTCCAAGGCCTGCACGTGGATCGTCCCGGGTGTCCTCATGGGTGGCGAAAAGAAGAAGTCGGAGAAAGCTAGGATCAGGAAGGGGCTCGTCATCGTCGTGGGTACGCCGGGCAGGTTGATCGACCACCTGGAGCGCACGGAGTCGTTCTCCCTCGCCAAAGCCGACTGGCTCGTGATCGACGAGGCGGATCGTCTGCTCGAACTAGGCTTCGAGGAGTCGGTCTCGAAGATAGTGTCTCTCTGGAAGGAGCAACACCAGGCAGATGGTACCAGCGTTCTGCTGTCTGCCACACTCAGTAAGGGAGTGGAGCGCTTGGCCGGCTTGACCCTGAACAATCCGACGACCGTGGATGTTGCCACGGAAGCGGGCGCAGGCGAGCTCGAAGAGTTTGTCCTTCCGGCCGGCTTGAGCCAGTACTACGTCCAGACGCCCCGTCAAGCTTGCCCAGATGGCCCTCTGTTGTCTCCTCTTGGACGCTTGCGTGGTTACAGATGGTGGCAAGGTGATCGTGTTTCTGGCGACGCAGGACTCGGTCGACTTCCAGCAGGCACTCTTTTCATCCATTTTAGGCGTCATGCTCGAAGACACTGACAGGCGAGTAGACTTCGTCAAGCTCCACGGGGACATGACTCAGCACGACCGCGCCGAAGTCTTCCGCAAGTTTAGGGACGCCTCGGCGGGAGTTCTGTTCACGACGGACGTGGCCTCTCGTGGACTGGACGTGCCGCAGGTGGACCTGATAGTCCAGTGCTGTGTTCCGCTACGACCCGAAGACTATGTCCACCGCGCTGGGAGAACTGCCCGCATAGGTGCAAAGGGCCGCGTCGTCATCCTCCTCTTTCCATCTGAGGTAGGCTTCCTGGATGTCCTAGCCGACCACAAGATAAAGGTAGACAAGATGGAGCTGAAGGAGTTGCTCTGCAAGGTGTATGCCCTCAAGCAGCAGATCCTTGAGGCAAGGACTGATCCTGGACAGAAGCTCAAGACCATGGAAGACTTCGTGACGACTCTTCAGCTCATTTTCGAGAACGAGGTGTATGCAGAGCAAGAGCTCCTTGCAATGGCCAAGAAAGGGTTCTTGAGCCATGTTCGATCGTACGCATCTTATCCAAGGGCAATGAGGGAGGTGGTTTCTTTTAGGGCCCTCCATCTGGGACATCTTGCAAAAGCCTACTGTCTTCGAGAGACTCCGAGCACTCTGGGTGCTCAGTGGGCTTCTGAACCACCGAAAGGTGCAACTGGAGGCCATGGCCATCGTGATGCTAGGGCAAAACGGATGAAGAATCCGGGAACTCGTAGGCCATCAATCGCCAAAGTGAAGATATCCGAGTATGACAGTGGTCTCGTGGCATCCAAGAAAAAAAAGAAATCCAAGAACAGTTGAACTGTGTCTAAGTGACCTGGCCATTGTGTGTTGAGACTTCTTTTAAGATGAACATTTGGTTTCGGCAAATTTTCTGATGCTTCGATTTCTTTTGCATTGCTTTTCCAAAATGTAACTCGGCCATGTTGAAAAGAGATAAGTGCCAAAGTTTTTTTTTATGAGGGTAAGAGTTTTTGTTCATGTGAAAGGAGAGGTCTCAACAAGGTAGGCTTATGTCTGCATTTCATTGTTGCCGGTGAAAAGGTATTGAGTTCAAAGGATAAAATAAATTGAGGTGGCTTTTGGAGAAAACAAAACTTGTGTGTTCGTCTGTTTTTTTCTTTTTTTAAAGACATGCATGGTTGATTGATTTCCTAGAACAGATTTCACTTAATTTACTTTTTGGTTTCATTCATTGTCAAGCCTTCACATTGACCAAACTCCACAAAATTGGGTAATTGGAAATAAGCACTTGTTATTTTAGCATTTATCACATTGTCTCTCCCATTAGTAACAGCGGTATTTCCTACACTTTTAGAGGCGCTGAATAAGGATGTTTGTAGGACTAGCTCTTTGTCGCAATGCTGCGGAAGTCTTGTTTTGCCATGTACCCCATATCTGCCTCTTATTACTAACTGGCATCTCTGCTCCTTGACTTCTTTGCTTGGATTCAGGACTGCCCGGACTTCACAAAAGACTTCCGGGAAGAGCAGTGCGCACGCTTCAACAGCCTTCCCTTTGAGGGGAAGTACTACAGCTGGGTGCCTTACCACAAAGGCAAGTGCAGAAGAACAGTCTCAATGCGCTTGCTACATGCACAGAAGACATTAGTGGTAGCAGGAGTGCTCTGGTTTACTACAAAGGTCTTTGACGCTCGCGGCTTTCGGCAACGACGGTACCGTGGCGAAGCCGTTGCCTTTGTTGTTGGTCGACTTGGCCACGCCGGTGCCGGTTTACTGTCCGGTCGTACCAAAATGAAATGTTCGGTTGTAACCGCTTGCTCATTGTCGACACAGTGGGAATTGCTTGCACATCTTGTATCCTTCCTTGTAAAGTTGCAAATGGAAGGAAATGGAGTATGTTTGACAGTGTGTCCACTTGGCATTCTTTTACTGTTGCGATGAGAGGAACCTTTGGATTAGCATGATTCTTGCACACCTTGCTGCTTGCGTACATAGCCCTGCTGTGCTGCTAACATGAAGGACGAAGCAAAGTTACAACTTTTAATTCCTTTTGTTTGTGACTGCCTGCTGTACCCAGAGGTCCATCATTCTGGAAAAGCTGCGATGATTGCAGATTAGTCATGTTGCTGCGGTGTATTTGATGACGGTGGTGCGACCGATACAACTTGCACTTTGTCCTTGTAGCGGCCAACCCCTGCGAGCTCAACTGCAAGCCCAAGGGGGAACGGTTTTACTACCGGCACTCCTCAAAGACTATAGATGGCACGCGCTGCCACGACGATGGCAGCTTGGATGTCTGCGTGGATGGGCAGTGCATGGTAATCTACGGGTCTTTTTTTTGAACCTCCCACTATACTGCTTGAACTGTCTCGGACATGATACAACAAAGGGTTTAGGTAGCTCAGTTCTACAAGAACATAGTGTGGCTAGTAGAGAACAAAACAATAACTGCATCGTCACGTCCTCCTGCCGAACCAGAAGGGAAGCTGAAAGTGTGGTCAAGTAGCTTTCTGAGGTGCTCTCGCTGCATGAGCACTCGTGCGTCGAGGACTTTTACAAATATGCTCGACGGTGCTTATGGCTTCCATTCTGATGAGACGGAAGAGAGAATGGCATGCGGATGTCATACCCTCGAGGCAGGCACGTAGCCAGGATTTTGTTTCGGGGGCGGCCCGCCCATGACAAAATGAGGGAGAGGGGGAGAGGAGGTCCCAGCAAAATGGAAGATTTCGGGGGGGGGGGGGGCCGGGCCCCATGGGCCCCCCCCTGGATACGTGCCTGCCTCGAGGCTTCTTCGGAACAATGAAGCTTGGTCGTGACACAGTCAATACTTTGCGAACTTGCCTATGTGTGAGTTGCCTAGAGGTTCAAGAATGCACTGAACTTTGCTTGAAGTGGTGATATGGGGGTGAAGAATAGCAAACTGATGGAACTTGAGACAGTAGAAGGAAGAGACAAGAAGGTTCTTTGTTCAAACTTGGGGGCAAAAAGTAAGCCACAATGGGCACAAAAGTGACCTTGGTCGAGCTCAGTCTAGGTCACTGCCTCTCCATAGACCCAACAGAATCTAGCTTCGTTGCTTGACAAAAATGCTCATGCTCGCTCATACTACGCCCGTGGAAGTATTGTATGTGCCAAAATAATTCTCAAAGCGGGAATTTTGGAACTGGTGGTTTTTTGCGGTTCTAAAAAGCTGCTCAGAAATGTTTATAACATGTTTCTTGGGCAACTGACGCGCATTTCTCCACTGACAGCCGGTTGGGTGCGACAAGATGCTGGGCTCCAGCGCCAAAGAGGACAAGTGCCGAGTCTGCCGAGGGGACGGTTCCTTGTGTAGCACCATTGAGGGCGTCTTTGACCTTGACAACTTGGAAGTGGGTGAGTCGCGTAGCCTGTGCGAGGGGCACGGATCAATAATTTCTCGTTCAATCAATGAATTACATAATTACTACAGATTTCGGCACGTCGGTAGTTTATCCTCATGTTGCGGTTCAGAAACTTCGTCCGAATTGCAAGCTAAAAACATACCTTTTGTCTGAGGTTCGCTTTTCCATGGGCGAAACAACAAGGACAAGAGTTTGAATTAGGGAAACGCAGATGGGTGATTTTATCCAGCGCCTAATATTTTGACGAGGCCTTACACGAAAGCATGTTTTTTTGGCCATTTGCCTACTGGTTCATTTTTCTCCTGGAACTTGGGGCTAAAAGTTCAGACTGCCCAGATTTCTGTCTTTCAATCACATCATCACTCAATCTGAAGGATTTCTGGTCTGTGTGTGAGTAACCTCTATGTCGCTCGCTCTGGGAAATCCTTGTAAACAAGCGTGCAGTCGGTGAATCAAGGTTAACAGGGATGTTTCTGCTCAGAGAACACTGGCGAGTCGGAGGAAAGATGAGCTGTGGGGCGTGTTTGTAGGAGTTCGTAGCTTGCCCAGTGTATCTCTCTTCTTTGTCCTCATCCCAGTCGCACTGTTTTTCTCTACTAAAGACAAGCTGTGGGCGAAACAAATAGCTTTCTTTTTATTGGCTTCTATTGATTTGATAAAATGCTTTCATTCAAGGTACATGTCATGCAGTAAGCATCTAGTCCAAAGTAATTCGTTTGAACTCTTCAGTAGGAGTTGCTAAACTCTTTTGCATTAACGTAAGGACTACAGTAATGATAGCGAGGTGGCAGTGCTGTCAATGACGATATTTTTTTAGTTATATGTTTGCGTAGCTGACAAAGAATATGTTTGAACGATACTGCCAAAGTGTGACCTTGTCAAATGACCATCATTGAAGTATTTGTTTAAAGAAAAGTGCAACTACCACAAATAGGGCTGCATGCATCCATCTGCACATCTTAGAACTTTTGAAATGGATGCACGATCAGTACGGGTGGTCCAGTTAAGACACCTTCAAAGCTTTTGGGATACAGTGCAGTCCACTTACAACGATACCACATATAGGTAACTATGTACCGCTTATAACAATCAATTTCTAGACTAGCAACGGTCAGTTTCTAGCCCAGATGCAATTATCAGTTTTAACGACTGTGTTTTGGGGTTTTCTCAGTATCATTATAAGTGGATTGCACTGTACTTCCAGTCCCCATTCAAAGCCTAGTTACACTGCTTGCCACGATTGTCACACCACTTGGAATTGCTCCTTCAGTGTACAAACCCACTTTTCAGGTTACAACGACATTCTGCTGATACCAACGGGAGCCACCAACATCAGGATAGAAGAGAAACACCCCACCAACAACTACTTGGGTGAGACAATGCGACAATGGCATATGCAGACATGGTCGAGAGAGCAGTGGATGGGTAGTGCCGAGAAACCGGGATTTTGTACGAAAAGGCTCTGGATTGTCTTAATGAAATAACTTTTCTAAAGTACATACCGTATAGCCAAGATATGGATATACTAAACAGTGTTCAAGTTTGTTCGGAATACAGGTGCAGGCATTTGAGGTACTAGTAGTATTATGAAAATACTGATGTAGTAAAGATATTTTTTTTTTTAAATGACTACAAACAGATGTTATTGGGATAGTACCATAGTTAAAAAAAATAAAAAGTGGAATTTTGCGAAACATCAAAGCTCGAAGGTCATTTCTGTTTTGCTAGAGAGTTCCGGCCTGCCCAAAGGCACGGCAGCAGCGACAGTGGGAATGAAATGCTTGGCTGGACTTTGAATTGGATGAATTGGTTTGGGGAAAGCTAAAAAGAAGAGAATGTTTAGTCGGGAAGGTAGACACAGTAATTAAGGTGCAAAGTTCTTTTTGCACCGAAGTTGCATCGGTGCTTTCAATCTGAAGGACGTACAATCCGACGAACCCGTGGATGCGTTGCCATCCTGCTCTTGTCTCTGTGCCCCCAGCGGTGCGTAACGTGCACGGCACCTACTACCTGAATGGCAACTGGAGGATCGAGTTCCCCGGAGCATCCGCTTTGCGGGCACCATCTTCCATTACGAGCGCAAGACGCACGGCCTCCACGCACCCGAGAGCCTGGTGGCACTGGGACCGACCAACGAGACCATCCTCGTCGTGGTCAGTACCTCGCACTTGGCAACTCCTGCTGGGAACCCGACGCTTTTGAAGTTGTTCCGACTTATTTACCTAAAGCGCGATGCCCGCTACGCTTTAGGTAATGAGATCGTTGCGCTTGGCGACCTATTCCGCCCACGCATCAAAACCAGTCCCCAAGTGGCAACGGATGATGCCACGAAAGCCGGAGTGTCACGCCATCGGATGTCGCGATCCTCGCCGTTGGGTGTCAAAGTTCCATGAGCAAGCACGAGAGAATGCGGGTGGTGCCGTCGGCGATGGTGTGACACTTCCATGGCGTTGTCGGGCGTGTCGGGCACCGTACCTGAAGTCAGTCGGTCAGTGGCACCTGTTGCGAATGACTAGGCTGTTGCAGTAGGGCTGGGAGATCAAAACCGACGGTGTGCCGACTGTGTCCACGACCGATGAAGGTTGTGATGTTGCCTGAACACTCGAAGCACTGGAAATCGCAAAACGTAGGTTAGAAGACTGGTGGGAAGCCAAGAGAGAAGGGTGGGGTGGTGCCACCTGTGTAGGCTTTTTATATTTTTCTCACTTTTGTTTTTTGGCAGAATCTAATTTTTTACGATGCAATCGCCTGTTAGGAAGGGTTAAGCCATCGCAATCCAATCCAATCTTCTTTTCTCGAGGCACAGTATGCAGTGACGGATATTTTAAGTGGTGCAAGAAGGAAAGAGAGTTAGGAGAGGAGATCGTGGCTCTCCTCCGCCGATCCCTTAATTCTTACGTCCGCTTCCTCGGATGGCTAGGGAACTAAGGCTAGGAACTGGGGAGGTAGGGAGATCTAGGGAGCTACAAGAATGAGTTTTGTATTTCGAGCTCGCAGCAATAGACTCTCTCAACAAGAAGAGAAACATGTAGGAGGGAGAGTGTGCGGGAGAGGGAAAAGGGAGATAAAATTGGAAAGTTAGAAACTAACTGGCCTCGACAGCTGCGAAACCATTCACATTATTGGTGTTGCTGACTGCAAAATTCTTCTGATTTTGATTTTCCACTTAGTAGTACAGCGGGATTAAAGGCCTTTCACACATTTGCGTCTGCTCAGGATCAAGTTCCTGTGATCTTTACAATGAGAGAACACGCTGGTGCCATCTACAAGCTGACCCTGGAACTGCATTTTGCTAGGGCGATGGTTTTACAGTGTTTACAATATCAAATTTATGTCTATGAGAGATGGTTGCTTATAGCACTTTCAAAGGATTTTTTAACCAAGAAAGAAAGAATGATGGAACGCATACGGAAATGCCATGGTTACTTGATAGATGGTACCAGTGTCGTCGTAAGAGATTTTGTAATGTTTTAAGCACGATTGTAAGCAGTTGCAATGGTGTGAAGCAGCCTTTACATGCAGTCATTGTCATTTTATCTTGCAGCTCTTGTATCAAGAGAAGAACCTGGGCATCACGTACGAGTACTCAGTTCCGGCCAATGCCAGCCGCCCCCACCCCGACAACTACAACTGGAACTCTGGGGACTTTGGAGAGTGCTCACAGACCTGCGGAGGAGGTGAGCTTATTTCTCAAGTTTCTTGCTCGAGTTTAAGTTTTTGTTTTTTAGATTAGCTGGAGCTTCTGTTTGGCTGATGAACTGCCCGAGTATACTTTCCACCAATCCAAGACTGTATGCAGTGGGAATTTGGGCAAATCCTGCTCAATGGCTGCACCTTTGAACAAGTTTAGCCTTTTGCACGATTTATAGAGAAGTGCAAGATGTGACTGATAATGGAAACTGCTAGAGTTAAATCATACTTGGTACACCCTGTTGTCTTAAGCGGCAGTGTTACGTGGTGAGTTCATATGGCACAGCAGTTTTGACTTAACATGATTATATGTCATTAGGAGTCTGTTTTGCACGATTGCTCGCATTTATTGCTTCTGTTTTTATATGTGTCAAAAGATAACTACATGCACAAAAAACTTGGGCGCGCTTCCTTTGTAGATTGGCCTTCCACACTTCAGGTTTATTATTTCCAAAGAACAACCTTCTGTTTCACTATAAATGTGTGCCAAGCCAGAGCTTCAGGCGTTCAAATGTTTTCATGAATGACACTTTCACTGTGTAAGCTCACGTGAACTCCAAGTTTGTGCAAAGTAGAGTTATTTAAAAATGGACATATTCTAATACAAAAATCGGTGTTCAAATACTTGCCAAACTTTTATATTCTTCTGCACAAAGTTGGCACAGCCAAACTTCCATGTTCTAACATAGGCCATGTCTTTGTTGAGGGCATTTCGGTAAAAATTGTAAGGTGTAAAAGCGAGACGCAAAGCGTCACAACCGAGACATCAAAATATAGTGTCATTGCCATGGCAGAGCTCCCTCACAGGTTCTGCCTCACTGCCATTGGCTGGCCTAAGCGATCAGACGACCATAGCGACATCCAATGGCGTTCTTGTCGGAAGTCGCGGTACGAGTCTCGGTACATTAATAATTGCACCAAGATTTACCGACTCAAAAGTATATTCTATATATAACGATTTGGTGAGGTACGACCAAAATTCTGCAACAAACTCTTTTTTTCCTTGGTGGAAACAGTCATACCTTTGATTCGTATTGCTAACGCATGTCCTCCGACACTGAGGACATTAAGTGTGTGCAAAGTCAGTCGACCTGCTTGGGTTCCTCTGCCCCATAGGTGTCCAGACCCGGGCGGTGTACTGCTCCAGCGCGACCACCTTTGAGAAGGTGTCCAACGACCTGTGCAACCCCACCATCAAGCCCTGAAGCCACCAGGCCCTGCAACACGGAGCCCTGCCCTGCCACGTGAGTGTGACACGACAAGTCTGGCCAACTGGGTGCTACGTGACGCAACTGCAAACCTTCCGAGAGTTCCACGCTGCATTGGATGTGGCAAATAAGCGTGCACCTACTGCACATTCGGCTGCAAAATTATAGCTTTTTTAATGAACAAACTGTATGCTGAAGGTCTCTGCCATAAAGAGACAATCTTAGAAACCACTTTGGGCCCCTTTTAAAACCACGCAAGCGTGGAAAGCTCACGATTGATAAGAAAATCAGACACCAGTAAAAATCGGTTAGTCTATCGAGAAATAAACTAATCGCTTGCAATCCTTATTTGTTTATTTTATTACACCTAACTGTCAAGAAAATGTTTGCCATTATCATGGTGCCTAAAAAAACCGGGCTGTTCATTTTATTTTTAAGATTATTCACCCTTTTCCAGTCTCACAATCAAATTATTGTGCCCAGTTGCAAGATTTACGATATCACCAGAAACTTGCTCAATTTATTGCAACCAGTCGCTCCACAATGATTTTTCTCCTCACAGTATCTTGCCACGCTCGCTTGTATAAAGTGAAACACATATCACCCCCCACTCTTTTCTTTATTCATTCATACCGCAAACAATGTCCGAATAACCTACACAAGTAACAAAATTTCATCAACTCACGTGCAGTGATAATAACATCTAGATCTCTTCTCTCGTTTAGTCATGCATATTTTACTTATATTTATCTTATTCTTCATTTTAGCTTGTTTTGTAAATTTTGTTTCGCTGTTTACATTTTTGTCATTAAATATATTTTATGTACTCCCACCCCTATGTAATACCCTTCCTCAGAGAGCCTTTAAGGGTATTTCGAATAAATGAATAAACAAACAGATACACCCGTGAGTAGAAAAAAACGTAGAGCGTTGCGGGACGACGGCAACTTTTCCGGCTTGCAGATGGTACGTGGGCGAGTGGGAGCCGTGCCCCGGGAGCTGTGGCAACGGCACGCAGCTGCGGCTGGTGTTCTGCCAGCACCTGGTCGAGGCCGGCTCCCTGCTTGCCGACGACTCGATCTGCCTCTCAGGCGTGGGGCCCAAGCCCAGCAGGCAACGGGACTGCAGCGAGGACACGGAGTGCGCCTCCTGGGAGGTCGGCGAGTGGAGCGACGTGAGTGCTTTGCAGGCACGGCGACGGAACGATCCGCGGACGCACCTCGAGCACGTGCGAGCGTGGTTGCTTCCTGTCTTCCGCAATACGAAAGATCCACTGGGAGCGCGTGGCCAGGACGGTGGCCGGCGGATGCGCTGCGCTCGCCCCGGGCGATTCTATTCTACCCCGAGGGGAGGACTCGCTTGGGGCTCGGCCAAAGCGCAAGAAGCGCTTGTCGGTTTCGGTTTCGCGGCGGAGAGCAGTTCGCCGGCGTCGTGCCACGGCTGTGTCCTTCTAACGCCACAATTGATCTCCGAGAAAGACCGGCCTGAGCCGAGACGATTATTCCGACTCTGTTAAAGCGCGGGATCCCTGTCATCATTCTAACCGACGAATGCGCTTTTCGGCATATTTTATCTTTCGAATATAGAACTCGGGTATAACGTTAATATTTGTTTGCTTGGTAGTGTCTGTTCCGACATCTTACGCCGGAAACGACCGATGAAAACGGTGATGGCTAGCTTGTTTCGACCCTTCGTGACCATACCTCTGGGCATGGTGCCGATGAAGTGCTCTTCTGTTAAACCGAAACCAAAAATTTTAAATGTGTTCAAGCCCGGTTGAGCCGCGAGTGAATGTCCTCCCCTCGAAGCAGAATGGAATCGCCTGAACCGCAAGCAGCGGTTCAGGCCCCTGCCCTCCACTGTCTCGGCCACACGCTCCCAGTGGGTCTTTCATATTGCACGAGACTGTACATACGCTTTGAATGCGTCTGCAAGCAGAATGTGTATGACCAATGGGACGGGACTTTCATACGAGGAAGAAACACGCCTCGGACAGTGTCCGCAGACCGTCTTTTGCACCCTGTATGAACAATGTGAATTTAGTTGGCTTCTCAAAGAAACACTGAACTTGCAAGGACTCCCACGTGACGTCACGTGACTCGATGTCAGGTGTGCGTGACGTTACGTGCGCATGGCGTCGCACGACAGTGACGTCGCATGGTTCGACATTGTGATGTAATGTGACGTCACAGTGCCATATCGCGTAACACCGATGAGAAACAACACCCATGGAAGCGAGCTTTGGGGTGGTGCCTCTCCGCAGTGCACCGGTGCTTTCGGTAAGAAGCGCGCTCAAGGCAGTGGCGGTCCCAGACATTGGTTTTAGGGGGGCGAAATTGCTGCTTAAATAACAAAAAAAGAGACATCACACTTTTTGTGAATAAAGATTTTTTTTTTATTAGTCCCACTGTTTGCAAGTCGGAAATGCGCAACATGTAAACCTTTGCTCGCAATATAGGCTGTAAAATAAAAAAACGTTGGCTGTAAAATAAAAAATAATAAAAAGCGATCGGATTTGGGGGGGCGGTCGCCCTCTTCGCCCCCCCTTAGGACCGCCACTGGCTCAAGGGGGCTGTCCTGCCACGATCGACACTAAAAAATATGAATATCGCGGTTCGGTTTGAAACGAATATCACAGTTTACTTTAAAACGAATATCGCTGTTCACCTCGAAGCGAATATCGTGTAGCCTATTATTCGCAACAGCTATTCGAATATTCGCGCAACCCTAAAGTTGGGGTCACACTGCTTACATACATCACATGAAAGACAGTCTGCATACAGATTCGAACGTGAGTCACCACGAGATTCGTGCTTCAAATGCCGCACGACAATGAGTTTGAGGAGAAAACTTGGCACGCGGCATTCGAACCACGGATATCGCGGTGACTCGTGTTTGCGGACTTCCCTTTGTACGATGTATGAGCAGTGTGGCTCAGACTTAAAAGCTGCGCTACGGTTTTACTGCCAGCGCCACATAGTGTAACTCTCGAACGAAACAGGAGTGCTGAACCTGAACTAAACTGATGGCATTGGTAGAAGATTGTGAGCGTAAGGGGGATAAGTGCCATCCTCCGGCTTCTCAGTGCGAACCGGACGTGCGGCGAAGGAACCCAAGTGCGGGACGTCCAGTGCATCCGTTCGATCGACGCCGTGACGGCGGAAGTGCGTGGCGACTGGGGCTGCGACGAGCGAGCAAGCCCGAGAGCAACCGCACGTGCGTCCTCAAGCCCTGCGGAGGCACCGAATGGATGACCTCACCTTGGTCCGGAGTGAGTCGACCCTTTTGTCCCTTCTTTGTGCTAATCACTAACGTATAAGCTTACAGTCTTGGGTAGTAAATGCATTACAAGTAACGATTCACCGTAACTTGTGCGCTAATCACTAACATATATAAGCTTGCAGGTTTGGGTAGTAATGCATTACAAGTAACGATTTACTGTAACTTTGTTACTTTTTTGGTAACTTTCAACTGTAATGCGCTACATTTTTTAGATGTAACTGTAGAGAGGAGAAACTCTGTCAAGTGACAACGGTCTGCTTTTTTGTTCTCCCCTTCTTCTCCCTGGAAAGAAACAAGAAAGTTGTAAGTTGAATGTTGAAACTTAGTCCTATTACTTTTTATGAAGTAACGACGAGAGTAACAAGGTTACTTTTTCTTGGGGTTTTTACGGTTTCTTCGGCATTAGGACATTATTGAATGAGTACAATGTAGCCATTCTTTCCACTTAAAACAAAAGTGTGTTGACATTTCGAGTTTGTGCAAACTTGCACCAACTTTACTTGCACATTCTGTAAGAAACTCGAGCAAAGGGGCGTTTTCTAATTTTTTAAATTTGTAGTCTTATGGATAAGTTATTTCAAAGTAACATCATTACGATAAGGAAAGAGGGACATTGAAGACAAACAGACAAGACAGGCTGTCTGTTTGTCTTCAATGTCCCTCTTTACTTATCATAAATTAGAAACCAACACGTCTCAACCATCTACATAACATCATTACTTTTTAAAACTAACTTAATTTCAACAAATTACTTTTTCGTTCTGGTAACTGTAATGGTAACTTTGCTACTTTTGTTTGAAAGTAACCTTAACTGTAACAAATTACTACCGTAGAATATCACAGAAGCGCCCACTTCGTTCAAGTGCCCACTATTAACATTTCCCAAACTTGGTGAATCGTGCAAATTATACGTTAACCACCCGATTTGACTGAACAAGCGCCCATGTCTACATTAACAGAAACCACTGTATAAATAATGACAAATAAATTGATCGATAATTAGTTGAATAATTGGATTGAATTACTGTTTGATTACTGTCGTTTGATTGCTCAACTACTTGAGTGGCTCATGTCAATCAAGCAGTCAGACAATCATCTGGACAACTGTCATGTAAATTAATTCGGTACTAACTTGATTGAATAACTCACTGCTTGTTCAATTAGTGATTGTTCAGTTGACTCGATCGATTAATCTATTCCTGATTGATTGATTGATTGATTTTGTGCAATATGGGTACCTCGTCTGATCAGTTGAGTGACCAATGAATTGACTGATTGATTGATAAATTCATTGACTGACTGCTTCAGTAACTGATGTCTGAGTTCATTGATTGATTTTACGCAACATGAGGGCCCGTGTGATCAATCAATCAATGATATGATTTATCTGTTCATTGTCCGACTGCTTAAGAATCTGATGCCTCGATCGATTGATTTTTTGCAGCGTAAGTGCCCATGTCATCGATCAATTGATCAGTCGATTGACCAAATCATTGTCCAACCACCTAGGTGGCAAATGCCTCGATTGATTAATTGATTGGGCGCAGTGTGAGGGCCCGTGTTCCGCTCGCCTGGAGACCAGGGAAGTGATGTGTGCCTCTGAGGATGGCACCGCCTTTCCGGATGACCACTGCGATGAGGCCAAGAAGCCCAATGCCACCAAGCCGTGCGACCACGAGGACAGTGGCCTGCAGGCACCCTGCCAGTTCATGTGGTACTCGTCCCAGTGGAGCCCCGTACGTACCAGCTCCCTAGTCTGGTCCGGAGCTGTTCTTCTGGCACACAACTTCCACAAACCCTTTCACATGTAGCCTGTTGGTCTAAGGGTCACTTAAAGAAGCACTGCTATTTAAAAACAAGTGAGTTTAGATATGCATAGGGCAGATATGTACTAAAATGCATTCTTCTTGCATAAATAAATTAAGTAATAAAGTGCATTAACTGCATCGATAGGGTGCATAGCTGAAGAAGAGCTGAACAGTCTGCATCATTGCAGACTCTTCAGCTTTTTCAGAAATACGGCTCGTTTTTTAGTTGCATTCTGCACATCAATGCATAGTATAGGTATGCGTTGGTACACTACCAGAAATCAAACACTCCCACCTTTCTCCCTAGGATTTAATGCTGTTAAGGAAGTTCGCAGGTTTCTTATCCACAACATTGCAAGAACTCAAGGTAGCAGGGTTTTCTGAGATCATAATGTTCTAGAGGTCCCCCAAAGGAAATAACAACAGATTACGTCTAGTGGCACGCAACGTGTCGTACGAGTGTGTATTAATCTGATGCACTCTCTGGAAAGGGTGAAACTATGTTTGGTGCGTGGTTTCAGTGCTACGACCGGAGTGGTGGGCGGGGCCTGGAAGACGCGCAAGGTGTTCTGCGGCACCTGGGGAGGATGGGACCATCCAGAACGTGACGGAGGACAACTGCGATGCGGCGGAGCTGCCCAAGGCAGTCCGAGGAGTGCGAGCTGGAGCCCTGCGGTGGGACCTGGGTCTCGGCTCCGTGGGACAGGGTACCCTTCCAATCCTTGTTCAACGCCTTTTTTTATATTTTTTTTATTTCTTAGTTTTTATGTTTTTAAAGGCGCACTAAAGTGGATTTTGAGATCATCTTTTTATGCCACAAATTTCATCTATGCACCCAACATTACAATTGAGCATGGCCTTAAATCCAACCAAACACCGTGACACGCTTCTTTTCTGAGATATGTCTCGAAAAAAGAGTATGGTGCAGTGTTTGGTCGCACTTTACTATCAGGGAAGAAAGCTACACATGGTTGTAATTTTGGGTTATTTATGATAATTAGAGCAGATAGATGGAGTTTGCACCATAAAAAGATGATCTCAAAATCCACTTTAGTGCCCCTTTAAAAGGGAGCTTCGGCGGATTTTTCATAGCCGCTGATTTGCCTCAAAATTGCTTCAGCATAGTAACAGACACATCTGAAGTAAAAACCAAAATTATGAGTCACAATAACTTTTTTTTTTTTCAAAGTTGTTATTTAGGCTGAGAGGCTCTGCTGGCAACACACAAAATGTGACATCATCCATTGTAATATGGTGTAATATTGTGGCAGTGCAGCTTGTTTTTGACAGGTTACAAAAAGTTTGAAGGTGTGGAATGAATGCTGGTCGAACTCACGCCAGCAAAACAAAAAGATATGCACAAAATACCGCCTCTCTGAGACTGCCTGCTACGCTTGCAAGTTATACTACACGATGAAAAATACACAGCGCAAAAGGACGTAAAGGGAAGAGACACACCGGATAGAACAGAGCGCTAGTTGCAAAACCAACTAGCCCAACTTTCTACTTTATTATACTACACGGTTTGAGCACTTCACTGGCGAGCACAGAAAAGTTTGAATGTTGATTTTGGCATCACCTTCATTTGCCGTTTTCTCAAGAGCTATTTTGAATTTAGATGTGATAAATACTTAAATAGCATACCGGAAAGACTAAACCTGTGTACTCAGAACATATTGTTTAGCTTGATAGCTTGAAAGACCATCGGAGCTCCTTCTGAAAGTGGTCCGCGCAATGGAAGCTGGCAGCAGGATTGACCCTTTCCCCCGCTGTGCGATTGCCTTCCCAGCGGCGTTCCAAAGCTGCTCTGTGCTTTGCTACTTCCAAGGAATTCCTTGCTTTGCCATATACAGAGTTACCAGAAAAAAATAAAAAATATATATATATATGTATTTTTTAAAGTTAATTAAACCAGATTTATTTGATTTAAGTCAGATTTATTTGATTTAGATCAAAGTTGATTTAAATTATGTAGCTGAAAATCAGTGACCCTTTACTGCTACGTGTATTTCTAAACATGGGAGGCTGATCAATTCGTCCGATCAATGATAACAGTGCGGGAGAAACAATTACTGTAAATTTGAAGTACAGCTTAATTGACAACTTTTTATTGATCTAACCCCAGCCATACTAAAACAAATACAGCTTGATTTTTCTAGTTAGCTAAAAGCCTCATTTGCTTTTTTGCATTCTGATTTGCTTCCAACAAGACATTACCTTTCCAGTCTTTGTTTCATTCACATTCTGATTTGCTTGCAATGGGACGTAACTGTCGAATGAAGTGGAAGGTAGACAGAAAGCTCAATGATTCGATTTGCTCGGAAGACCAATGCTTATTTGCTCGTGTTCGACTTGGCATAAATCTTTCTTGCTCGACGATTCTTCGATTGAAATATGAACCAATGCACATAGGGAGCACCAACTGATAGACAAACGGTAAATAAAATCTAGTATTTTCTGAATTATTATTAGGGAAAGGTTTGATTTGTGAAACTGGTACAATTTCGATCACGATTTAGATCGGGATTTAAATCATCTTGATTTTTATTCTCTACCCTGTTAGGAAGACAACTGTAATTTAACAAAGCCTCGACAACGTGCCTTATAAAAGTAGCGTAAGTAAGCAAGAATGACATCTCTAACATCAGCGGAAGAAATGTGCCACCTTGAGCTCGTTTGTGGTTAAACAGTTGCCCTAAATTAAGCGGCCGTAATTTGCTTCACGAAACCTTTCGAGAGACGTAACTGTTATTTGTATCGACTCTACGAATGTCATTCTCGCTTTATTGCATTCAATAGTCATTTTTATTGTTCTCGGTATCTTTTGGTCAACCTACAAGCTTATTTGAAACCTGCCTCCTATTTGCAATGTTTCAGTGAGTCCAGATCAGAAACGATTGTGCATTTCGAACGTGCTCTCTAAGTCTCTTTTTTTTATTGTACTGGTCGTTGAGCGAGGAATAAAAATAAATGCTCGAAGAGGAGCCTTGCCTGCCTGACTCTCCGATTAACCTGCAGCAGGCTTATCAGAGTCCTTTGAACTGAAGGAAAAATTGGGAGCTGACTCGGATCCCTTCTCCGCTCAGTGTTCGACCCCCTGCGGCGGCGGACAGCGCACCAGAATCGTCCTCTGCCAGATGGACGGGAAGCCCACGGAGGCCAAAAACTGCGACGCTGCCAAGAAGCCATTCGACAGCGAGACTTGCAACATGAACGCCTGCGATGAAGGTAGTATCATCGGAGCCGACTTCCGCACTCCCGTTCATCTATCGCCTGTGGCTGCATTGCCCAGATTTAAATGATCCACGAATTTGTGGAAACCAATTGTTTTTGCTTAACGTCTGGGATCTCGATGCTCTGATTTCCATGCAATGCAGTGCTAGAACGTATGGGGAGAGCAGTTAGGTCGAGGCCAGAGAAAGCTCTTGGGTGGTTCAAAGTGTTTTTTATTTTTGTCTGCACAAAACTCTACATTACGCTTCACAATTTAAAAATCAGAGTGCAGCCACTACTAGAGTGTTTGCGGTACATTGCTCTAGACAAGAAGCATTCCCAGCAAAGAGAACGCCAGCATTTTGTTTACAAGAAGCATTTTTATCTCTGCCAAATATTTTTGTCAATGTAACTAGGAAGCACAGTTAAGTAATGCATATGACTCAAATTGTTATAAATGACTCTGATATAAGTTAGATGTCTCTTTAATCGTCTTTCACCCAAAACAGTTTTGTCTAGCACCACAATACTTTATCTCCTCATTAGCTCGAAAAGCTCAATGAGGAGTGCTTTGTTCAATGAAACAACCTGGCTTCCATACGGCAGGAAGCCGATAGGAACAACTGTTGTGCAACGCATTTAGAATGTACTAAAATGGAGGAAGTACTACGAGTGGCATCAGTTTGCCAAGGTGCTTCGTGTAGACCTGGTACATTCAACGCAACTGTGATGCCACCTTTTGCATCTTCTCTTAAACAGGCTCGTTGATATTGCTTGAATCAGCACACAGGGGTGCAGAGGAAGACTTTTATTGTTTCTTTTTCAGCAGGTTGTACCTTTAAATCGGGAGGCTTGACTCTCGAAAATGGCAAGTCACGAGAATGAAGCAACAAAACAGACACACAAACCAATAACAACAACTTTGTTATTATTATTTTGTACTCGCATGCAGCTTTGTGGCTTCCAAGAGGAATCTGGGCTTAACCACGGCAACACTTCCGCTTCTAGTAGACTCCAGCGCAGCTCTTGAGTACACCACGATTCAAGCTCGACAATTCCTCTGTTTCAGACGATTTGATAGTGAGTGGCGGCTGCAAGAACTCGAAGCATGGCTGCTGCCCCGACGGCATGACACCAGCAGGACCCAACTTTGAGGGCTGCCCCAAGGTCACCCCCGTGGAGGGCGGTTGTGAGGCCACCGAGTTCGGCTGCTGTTTGGACGGGGTGACGCCTGCCTTCGGACCTTTCAAGTGGGTGCCCTGAAAGGTCTAACGTAATCTAACCTGGGCTTAACCACAGTAACATAACCTAACCTATACCTAACATGACCTAACCTAACCTAACCTAACCTAACTTAATATAAGATAACCAAATCTAACTTGACCTAACCTTAACCTAGTTTAACCTACTAACCCTAACCTGACATAACCTAACCTAACCTAACTTTATACTTTTCTTGTGTCATTATTTTTTACATTGTTTGTGCTTACATTTAAAAAAAATGATACGAGTGTTTTTTATTTTCTGTAATGCCCTCCGTGAGGGGGTCCTGAAAGTTACGTGAAATACTAAATAAATAAATAAATATAATGTAACCTAACCTAAACTACATAACCCAACCTAACCTAACCTAACCTAACCTAAACCTGACCTAAACTGACCAAACCTAAAGCTAACTTAAGCTAACCTGAACTGGCCTAGACCAGCCTAACCTAATCTAACCTGTGATTGCAACGGAGTTACTCATGGGACAGACAGAGGCATGCAAAAATTGTGCCTCCAACCAAATGGATTTTGGGAAATCTTTCTGAATTGGCAGAAATGATGGGAGACCCCATCCACTGGGGAGAGAGAAGGGTATTGGATGATTACAATGACAAAAGGGTAAATGAAGGAAGCTTAATACAGTAAAACTCGCTATAACAATGAAGGAGCGGTCGAATTATTTCTTATACCATATGGTTTAGCCACTCATTTCTGTATCAGCAAGCATAGGGAAATTATATTGCTTGATATCCATGGTCGTTATATCCCATTGGCTATAACGAGGTTCTACTGCATGTGCGAACCACCTTCGAAGCTCTGAAATGGAGAATATTCAACCTTACTTATTCTGCGCGTATGGTTTGGTCCATTTATCTTTGTAGGACAGCCAGCATCAGTAAAAAAAAAGTTTTATTGCTCGACTTTGGCTGATGGTCAAAAGCTTTGGGGACCCTAAGCAGGCCTTCACAGATCCGAAAGAATTCGCGGAACCTCATTTGAGAACCACCGCACTAGACAGAATTCAGGAAGGAACAGGCTCGTGCAGTATGGCTCAACCTAGTCAGCTTTTTAGCGAAAGACCTTCACTGCAACAGTACCTTAAGTACCTGTGGCAGCATTGCAATCATACTTTATCTCTACTTCATTGTACTCACATCTTTATTGTATCAGTCTTTTATACAGATAGGTTTCATTGTAACGAGAATTAGCTCGGTGGTATGACGGAAAATATATTACTTCTCGATAATTAAATGCAGTCAAATGCAGAGCAACTGACAACAGAAAATTTGGGGATAATGCTGAAAAACTGGGGGGTGGGCACTTGTTAGGTCAGAGAGCAGACATACAAAAAGGACATTAGGTAGGGTAGACTCGACCACATTGCACCGACGCGCATGTGGCAAGCTTCACCGTTTTGCAGCGGTGTCCTCTGAGATGCGGCTGATGCGGAGGAGTATCTTGGTCAGTTAGGTGTACCTAGAAGTCTGGGGTGGGTGCTTGATACGTCCTGCGCTTACTTTTCAAACGTTCCAAAGGTATGCGGGTGGGTGCTCATTGTGACGTAGGAACACACTCGGTATTTTATGGCAAAGTAAGGTCCCCGGTCGTAACACTCAGTTGTCAGCCGTTTGGTCATGGACGTGCATGCATCGTTACCTTTAATCCACAGCACTGTGCCCCGTTGGTAGGTAATATAGAGGATAAAGTCTTATGCATTCTGGCCGCTTCGAAACGGCGGGTCATGGATGCTGACGTTGGTGGTCCTATAGTAGGTGACATGTTAAAGTGAAGTGGAAGCTCCTCCCACCTCTTTCCACTTTAGCAGTGCAAATGTTGGAGAGGACGCGACCTCCTCTCCAACGTTCCCTCCGCTGAAGTGGAAAGAGGTGGCGGAAGCTTCCACTCTACTCTTCACCTGTCACCTACTATAGTGGGTGGTTCCGATTGGCCCATATTGTCGACGGCACCTTAATATACACAAAGGAGCGGCAAAGTATCACTTGTAAGGTCTGTGCTTAGTTCTTTTCTAGCTTACTTTGCAAGAGAACACCGCATCGAGTATTATATAAAAATAAATAAAGTTGGCAAGCACTCAAACAACTTCGACTGATGGCAGCCAAATAAACACACCTAACCTTTTGCCTGTTTTCTTTTTCCGCTTTTTTGTCGCTCTCTTTCTTATTCTTCCTCTCGGGACCATTGACATCAACGCCTACGATTTGCTGTGTCGGTCCCTGTGTTTACCTCCTGGTCCTCCCCTCTCCCCGCAGGAAGGGCTGCCAGCAGCTTTCCCTGTGCAACGGCACAGAGTTCGGCTGCTGCGCAGACGGCGAGACGGCCGCCGAGGGCCCCGACCAAGAGGGCTGCCTCGAGATCATCTCCTCTGCTCCGGACTGCAACTCCACGGACTTCGGTTGCTGCCCCGACGGAATCACGCCCGCCGCCGGCGCCAACTTCACGGGCTGCGGACGACGAGATGCTCCCCTCCTCCACCTCGTGCGCCGACTCCACGTTCGGCTGCTGTCCAGACAACGCGACCGCGGCCGATGGACCGCAGGGACTTAACTGCATCGAGGGCTCTGGCACGGACGAGGCCCTGCCACGACTCGGAGCACGGCTGCTGCCCCGACGGGTTCACTCCAGCACTCGGACTGGACAACGAGGGCTGCCCGAACGCCACCGGACTCCAGCTGTCGCCGACCGCCAACTGCAGCGGCTCTCCGCACGGCTGTTGTCCGGACGGCGTGACTGCGGCCGAAGGACCCGACTTTGCAGGCTGCGAGGAGATCGAGGGCAGCGGAGAGGAGCCGACGGACTGTGAGAGCACCTTCTACGGCTGCTGCCCCGACAACAAGACTCCGGCCGGAGGGGAGGACTATGCCAACTGCACGGGCTGCACCAATTCGACGTACGGCTGCTGCAAGGACGGCGTTTCGGAAGCGACCGGACCGGACTACGAGGGCTGCGACTGCACGGCGTCAACGTTCGGATGCTGTCCCGACAACGTCACGGAAGCGGCCGGCCCGGAATTCGAAGGCTGCCCCAGTTGCACCAACTCGACGTACGGCTGCTGTCCGGACCGCGTCGTGGCTGCCCAAGGTCCGAACTTCGAGGGATGCGACGGATTCGAGTCCAACTGCACTAACACGACGTTCGGGTGCTGTCCTGATGGAATGAGTGCCGCAACCGGCGAAGGTTTCAAGGGCTGCGGTCAGGACTGCGACGCCACAGAGTTCGGATGTTGTCCGGACGGCCTCACACCGGCCATGGGGGTCGAGTTTGAAGGCTGCGACAACTGCACGGAGTCCCTGTACGGATGCTGCGCCGACAACGTGTCGTTTGCAATGGGTGCGGACGGAGAGGGCTGCTGCTTCCACACGGAGTTTGGGTGTTGCCACGACAACAAGACGGCGGCGCTGGGACCCGACAACGCTGGTTGCAGTTGCCACACGACGCCCCACGGCTGCTGTCCGGACGGCGTCACCGTCGCTCTGGGTCCCAGGTAAGTCTTTTTTCTGCCTGCTACTACTTTCACTGGAAGAGGTTAAGATGAAAGACTGACTGACTCGAAATATTATAAAGCTTCAACGTTCTTTATAGTAATGTCGATTATATTTTGTTTGCATACTTTCGACTAACAGATCTCTTTTATTGTGACGAGATGACTTCGGAATTGGTCGAACACCTTTGGAAAGTGGACAACCTGCTGTTTCTTATTATGTGATCGTGAGATAAAAAAAAAATGACTCGCTCAAAGTTTCACTAGTCATACCATGTGGGAGCTCGGAATAAAAGCGCATCAGAATTGTGCGAAAGCTTACAATGTTTAGGTTCAAATCAATCGGCTTAGCTTTGGCCAAACAGGACAACAAAAGTAAACCCATTAAAAAATATAAAGAAAAAACCGAATAAAAGTTAAACTGAAATTATAAAGCGCAAGGGACAGACATGGACGTGAAGTAGACAGGATAGCAATGTCCTGTCTACCTACACCAATTTTTCTCCCCTTTCGCCCCCGACAGACCTTTTGCTGAAAACCCCGAAATGCCACGCGCGAAGTTTGCAAATGAGTTATGGGAACATTTCTTATCTTCCGTTGCCTCCATTCAAGCCAGCTCTTGACTAGGAAAGGGTTTTGTGACAGGACCCCAAATGACAAAGTAAACCTGCCGCAATGGGTGTGCCATCCGCATCTGTTCTGCATTTGTTTCAAGCGTATATGCACTAGCATTTTAAACACTTGGAAATCTGGAACTAAGCATGCCTCGGTGGATGGGTTCTCAAACTGGGCTCCTATAGAAGCACTATAGAAGCACAGGGGTTCCCCAGAGTACCTTGGTGGGTTTTCGAGCTCCCAAATTTTCTCGGCCATCTCTGTCCTTGGTAAGTGTTTTCCCCAGTTTAAGAAATGTTTAGTCGATCTATGCCACCCACTGACGCTTAACTACGAATGAAGCTCGAATATTGTTTCCGAGTTCTGTAGGCTCGTGAACTGCTTGACCTTGCCGAGGCCAAAAAATGTTCCTCGGATATGGAGGCAGGTCCTCGAGATGGGAAGTTTGAGAAGGGCTGCCTTCTCCTCTTCCCGACCTGGACCGCAGGTACTATGGCTGCACGTGCGAGCACTACCCGTACGGCTGCTGCCAGGACAAGCACACGCCTGCGGGGGGACCCAACCTGCAGGGCTGCATCTGCTCCCGCATGCTGTACGGCTGCTGCCCGGACGGCCAGACGCCCGCAGAGGGCGAGCACCTCCGGGGCTGCAGCTGCAAGACCGGCCCCTACGGCTGCTGTCCGGACGGCCGCACTCCGGCACACGGGCCGAGCTTCAAGGGCTGCACTTGCGACACCATGCCCTACGGCTGCTGCCCCGACCAGGTCAGAGGGCACCACTATTAATCCCAAGAAACTGGTGCCGGTTAAGGTCACTCTATTGTCGCCATTTTGGTTCATGGAATGGGCAGTTTTTCCTCGACCTCTCCGTGTCCTAACGAGTCCATCCAAATTTATTGTTTACAAGGAAGGCATTTCTTGCGAACCGAGATTTCGTTATCCACGCCAATGACACAATGCGCATCTTACAATGCCACGATTACTTGCGGACAGATCTTAGGCCAGTAAGTTTCAGGAGTGCATAACCTGTACGTGAGATGCATTGACGCCACAGATCTTAGCGCGCACAGAGTGATCCTTGGAAGCTTCAAGATTTGAAGGGACAAATGGTGATTGCCGTGGCAACAGATAATGTTCAGCCAAAAGCCTCGCGAGGTTTTTGTTTCTCATCTGTATGTTAGTATTTTTTTGTGTCCTACTAGCAGGCAGGGAAGTGATGTTGCTACTTTCCCAGGATCCAGCGACTTTAGTCAACATGGGGCCCAAGGGCCAAAATTGTGCACGTGGGGCGGGGGGAATCGATAGCCGAGCTTGTTAGTGCACCGTAGCTCGGAGCGTGCGGAGCGAAAACTCGCGCATGCTGTGGCATCTTGTTTTGAGTGTACTGTTTTGAAATATTGTATGGTATTGTGCAGTATGATGCAGTACAATACGATACCCTGCCTGTGCCTGCTTTGATATGAGCAGACACCGTATGCCGTCATGCGGTTCTGTAGCTGCTACTGCGTGATGCACTCTAAGGATTGCCAGATTAGTGGATTGTACCGCACTAGCCAAATTGTTCCTTTACGGTGTTGAACCAGTGTCCCCGTATTTAAAGGGCAGTCCTTGAAACATTTTCCAAAATATGTTGCAACATAGGTTTAACCTCCAGGCCTTCTTGTAACCATTAGGAGTTCATAAGAAAGTCTGGGTCGATGTTGTCCATTGAGAATTAAGGATACGGAATATATCTCTTGTGCGGTACTCACCCTCACTGTAATGTTTTGTAGCGCACTCCCGCTCGAGGACCCGTATTCGGTGGCTGCCCCTGCTCGGCCATGCCGTACGGATGCTGTCCCGATCAGCAGACTGCTGCACAGGGGCCCGAAGGCAGGGGCTGCGAGTGCCAGAGGCTTGTCCACGGGTATGTCCTTGTCTGCCGATCGTGATCAGTCAGTCGGTCGCTGCCATTTGTTTGCTTGATAGAAGCTCGTTGAGGGTGAAGTGGTGTGTGACTCAGATTTCGGTTGCACGTCGCAACATGCGCGGATGGTCCGAGTTAATCCTAAACTTTTTGCTGGGACGTGTGAGATGCTCTTTGTTGGTTTGGCACGTGCACCCTCAAAATTCTTGCTTTTTTTTCTGTCACTCGAACTGCAACACATAAGAAAGCTGCACATTTTGTCTGGTTTTAGCCATGCCACTTCGCTTCTAGACGTAATTCAGCTATGTCGTCATGCGCGCAGCTCTATATAATCATGCATCGTTGCAGTCGTCTGTGTATATTAGGAAGTTGTCATTGCTATGATATGGGTGAAAAATGAAACCTGTCTCTTTTTCTCGTGGTTCGATCGTGTCGAAATATGTACGCGAACTGAGCTCAAAGTAAAACGTGAAATGGATACACCGTGAGTTCTATTGAATTGGACTCAGCTCATTTGTGTCTGTATGTTCTTTTTCACTAGTAGTTTTTTAGTCTTAAATATGATTTGGGGAGGAATTCTCACGGAGGAGCAGAAATGTGACGGGGTGAATGGATCCTCGCACCTAAGATGGTGCTGGAACAGTATTCCGCTATACCGTACTCGTTTTAGCATATACAAAGTTACGGTTGCGTCAAATCCCTGCTCTTACTGTTCTGTCAGATTAAAACTACCATTTTGTCGGACCTAACAAGCACCTCCTCAGAAGTTGGATCACAATTGAGAGCACGGGAATGGGTGCTCGTTGGATTTGAGTGCCAGAAAGCAAAAGGGCCACATAATAGCCCTTGATTGATCTGACGGAACAGTATTTTTGATCTGACGGATAACTGGAGATTGTGCGTAACTCCTCAATTTTAAAGATGCCGCGCCGCTTTCCTCGAGACTGCTTTGAGACAGAGCTCTCGTTTCAAGCTTCACAGGTTTGCAGCGCCGCATGCGTATAAACCATCATTGCTTTGCATTGACTTCTTGGTGGAAGCATTCGATGCGAAGGAAAGCTTTCATTAGCTCGGTCGGCTCAGGTAATTGGTGGGACGAGCGCTTTATTAATGTGTTAGCATTAGTACCTACATGACAGCGAAAAGCTGACGCCGTCCGTCTGCGGACAAAACAGTGGAAAGGAAAGCGCGCCGCATAGAGAGGAAGAGAGTAATGAAGGACAAAGGCTTGAGGGAAGCGACATCATGAGGTGGAAGCCATTGTGCATGCAGGAAACCGGTGAACAGCAAAAAGCATCGTCAGGCAGCAGATGCCGCTGCTAAGTGTGCAAGGCGGACGAACGAGAAGCACGCTCACGACCATGGGCCGGCGCACGCGACCATCCGAGCTGACGAACTTGCACGCCGTATGGCTAGAACTCGGAAAGATTGTAGTGCGTCCGAAGAATGCGACTTTCAGTTGCAGCACACTGGGGAGGCTTGTCGTAAACGAAGTACGGATCAGACACGGGAGTGAAATTAAGAGCGGAAACGAAAATGGCATGAAAAGCTTGAGAATCGTGCTCGGGAAGTGCATCAACGGCAAGGACGCCACAATGATAGCGAATTCCCCAAGCGCCAAGCTGCCGTCGCCGTCACACATGTTACGCGAGGGCATAAATGCGCTCATATTTTTCGCGAGAGGTAACAAACCAGCACACCGCCATCAGTTCACGTGCTGTGTCCTTCGACGGCGGACGATGGACTTTTCCTTCTCGCAGCTGCTGTCCGGACGAGCGCACGCCTGCCCAGGGGCCCCGCCTGCAGGGCTGCACGTGCGAGACCTACCCGTACGGCTGCTGCCAGGATGGCCGCACCCCGGCAAGGGGCCCCAACTTCGACGGCTGCGACTGCTCGTCCACGCGCTTTGGCTGCTGCGCCGACGGGAAGACGCCTTCCAGGGGACCCAGCTTCGAGGGCTGTCCCGTCGACACCAAGCCCATGCCAGCGGCGATCAGCGGAAGTGAGTCGCACGCCCGTCTCGGCGCTGCGGGCACTCGTGTCGTGAGGGTTGTCTTTGGGCACCCAACTTTCCCTTCCCTCCCAAAAAAGTTGCCCTTTGCTGTACTAGCGTGGCAAAGGCAGTGGTAACGGAGAATGTTATGTGTTAGTGTGGAGAAGCTGCGTACACACATGGAGACTGGATGTCACAAATGGTAGCGTGCATAATTTATTAGTTTAGATTTTAGAGATGGCGGAAAAGTGGTAGCGCACAAGCAGTAGACGGAGCGTGCGGAAGACAGAACAATTGGAATGTGGCAACACCAAGCAGGTTCATGGTGCCAGCTCGCGGCAAAGTAGAACCAAATACTCTAACTACTAGGGATGGGCGAATATTCGGTTATTACGAATATCCAATCGAATTCTGTTCTATTCGGCATTCGCTTCGAATCGAATTTAAGTATTCGACAATATCGAATTATTCCGACAATGTCGAATTATTCGACAATATAGAATTATTCGACCCTTCTAAATACAGTCAAACCCGACTATGTCGAACCCGTTTACATCGAATTGTTCCTTATATCGAACAATTTTTGTGCACAGTAATGTTACAGTGATAATATATAGCAAAAACTATGGTTACATCGAACAAAAATAGCAGCCGCTACTGATAAATCCTGCCAAGAGCGCAGTTTTACTCTGCAAGCTGGCTTTCCCCCAACGCGAGTGGCCGCATTGAAGGAAAGCCAGCTTGCAGAACACGCTGGCTTTTTTTTTTCCGGGTGGCCGCGCTGATTGTTTGGAAGAAAAGAAAAAATATATTATGCGGAGGGAGCGGAGAGAGGTGCTCCGTGCTCCCTCTCCTCTCCCCGCTCCGTCCGAAAAGAGAATACTATTTTTTTCTTCCAAACAATTAACGCAACCGCCCGGAAAAAAAAAAAAAAGCCAGCCTGCTTTGCTAGCTGGCTTTCACCAACGAACCACTTCTTTCAGGGGAAAGCCAACTTGCGGAGAAAAACGGCGCTCTGCAGGGAGAAGGTGCTCCTGCTCGGACGTGCTCCGTGTTCTCAGCATGGTTCGGCGCTAATCGCGAATATAGAAGGTAGCGGCCTCAGCATTTTGGAGTCTGTCGATAGCGTAGAAAAATATCGTTATCGCGGATGCAATGAAGAAAAAGCAGCAGAAGATGCAGGACTACTTCATTGCGTAATATTTCAGTAGAAAGTGTATTTTTGAGAGTCTAATTAATTTAAACTTTTATATTGAATTACCCGCTATAGCGAACTGGTAGATGTTTTTTTGCGAGTTCGATATAAACGTGTTTGACTTACTCTGGCTTGGATTTCCGGCCAGGTGGCGCAAGCTTCCGACCATCTCGTGCTCCCGAACTCAACACACTTAAAATTAACAATTACAGTACTTCTAATACGAAATAAGGGCAAATATAAAACTATAGTTTAAACATATCTTGTGGTATTTGTTGCTTGTACTATTTGAACTATTCGATTGCGAAATTATTCGGCCAAAATCACTATTCGCTTCAAATTCGATTCGGACCCAAAATCCTCTATTCGCCCATGCCTACTAACTACTTCAACCCATTGTGGCAAGGCAGTCTTTTGAAAGGCTTCACCATACTCTGGAAGATGCGTGAGGTATGCGGACGAGCGAGACACCGCCTTCCTTTCCTTCACGCGTGCCAGGTGTCTGTGGCCTGCCGGAGGACCTGGGGCCCTGCCGGAACTACACCATCTACTGGTTCTTCAACATGAAGGACGGCCGCTGCAACCGGTTCTGGTACGGAGGCTGCGAGGGCAACGGGAACCGGTTCTCATCCGAGGCAGAGTGCGAGGAGGTCTGCGTCAAGCCCCAGGGCCCCGGTGAGGATGCTGTCTGGGAGGGAACTGCAGGGACGTCCTCCTACGTCCCTCTGGGTGTCACATATCGCAAGATACATAGAATGATGACCTGACGCGAGTCCTGTGGTGCACAATCTGTGGTGTCATGGTTTCGTTTAGGACCGCCGACTTAGAACCAGTGGTGCAAGATGTCTCGCGAAAGGAAAGAGGCTCAAAGGGATCGTAAAGAACTTTGTTTTGGTTAACTAGTGCTCGGAATAAACGTCCTAAGTTGCGAACAACGGAAAATAGGAGCCGTTGTTCTGTTTGGTCACTCTGGTTTTAGTGGAAGGAACATTTTCAAGACTCACAATTTTTTTCAGATTCGGCCATTGATTTCATCACTCGAACGGATGGTCAATCTCCTTATTGGAATGCACAAAACATGCATCGTCTTTTGGTGACGAATAATCGGCTGACAATATTTCCAATGTCTTAATTTGTCGTTTTTTTTGTTTTTGTTTATAATGCTTATTACTTTTTAAAATATACCGAGTTCTGTGTCATTTTCACTAATGACCGACGACGGTGGGGACATTTACTGTAAGTGACTTCATGTTTGCAAGCTCAATATATCTTGAGAATTTGGCAGAGTGTGGACTTTGAAAATATTTTGCAGGCACAAAATTTCACTAATCGGGGTGGTATGCTGTGTATTTGTTATCATAGGAAGATATATTTGCGGGATCTATTTTTCGCGATAATATTGGAGTCGCAAAATTAGCGAGATTCAGGTCCTCGCGAAAATGAAGTCATTTGCAGTACAGTCAAACCTCGATGTGATCAAACTTCTATGTAACGAAACCCCGATGTAACGAAGTACATAACTTTTTCTAACCGCAAGTGTATGCACGCCATGTATTTTTGACCTCCATGTAACAAAGTCCCGTTTGCCGAAATTTCGATGTAACGAAATTTCATGGACAATTTGTCACAAACTTTTGGGTCCCAAAGGAGATTTTGGGAAGCACATGCGCTGAAATGGGCCCCCGATAAAGCGCAAAGGGTGAAACGGGCCGAATCTGGCGAGTGTGGTGTACAGAACGGCTACTAGAGGACACTAGAGCCGCCGCCGTTTCGTCCGTCGGCTTCGTTCGCGCTGCGTAGTTCGATTTCGAGGCCTAACTAAAAGCGTGCGTTTCTCATTGTCCTGGGCGATGGAGCCTTGAAGGCGATGGAGCCGCCCCTGACAACGTCGACCTCGACGACTTTCTATATGCCGACTCTGCTGTCATTGCGACGGAGGAGGTGACCGACGAGGCGATAGCTAGCGATGTTCGTGGGAACTCGCAAGACGGGGACGACATCGAGCCTGATGAGCAAGACACCTGCTATGTGCCCAGTAACCGTGAGGTGGTGGACGCGATCGATGTCTTGAGGCGGTTCGCGATCACACAGCAAGACGAAGACGCAATGCAGGCCGTCTGGCTATGCGAACGTCGTGTGATGCCAATAATAATGCCAAGAGTGGCCCAGAAAAAGGTGACGGACTACTTTCAACCGAGATAGAGGCGTCCTCGGTGAGTTTTGTGCACCCGAGAAACATTTGTGGAAACTTTCTTTAACGTTAGCCTCGAATTTCTATGTAGCGAAATTTCAATGTAACGAAGTAAATTCAGAATTTTACCGACTTCGTTACATCGGGGTTTGGCTGTATTTGTACGGAATGAAAATGATGGATTCTCAGTCTTAACGTAGTGCTTGTTTTCGTCGTGAGTTGCGTTGTCGTGAATACCGGGGCATGTATAGATACCTTGTCGGTGAACCCCTCTGAACACTCCCTTGCTTTCCACCCCAGATGCGTGCCTGCTGCCCAAGGTTGTGGGTTCGTGCAACGGCCAGTACGAGCACTGGTACTTCGACGCGTCGTCGAGAGTGTGCGAGCCATTCATGTACGGCGGCTGCATGGGCAACAACAACCGCTTTGGAACCAAGGAGCTCTGCGAGCAGACCTGCCTACACCAGGAGACTCTGGGCGAGTTCCGCTTTTGCTCGTCTGCGAGAGACAGCCTCGTTTGTTTGTTATTCGCTCGTCATGCGAAAGGTCGCTTTTACGTCATGTCGAGAAGTGTACTTAGTGAAATGGAAACTAAAGTGGGCGGTGATAACGAACCAGGGCTGCCATTCAGTAAAGCAAGAACTTTGTACAGTAAAGTGGTGCTAATGTAGGCATTTTACGTTCTGAAGAGAGAACTTAAACGCACGTGATGAACAAAGGGCACAGATGCTTTAAAACGCACTTGCGTTTGCTAACGACCAAGTTCTTGCAATCTCTTACGACGAGGGAACACGCTACTGCCATTTATGAGGTGACTTTGGAACTGAATTTCACTAGAGTGAAGGTTTTGCAGTATTTGCGAGGTCAAATGTATGTACTGTCTATTATGAAAAATGTTTTTTTATAATTGTCAGAAGCTTTTGGCACTAAAAAAGAAAAAAAAGTTGATGCGTGAAAGAAATGGGAATATACAGGGGAACCTCGATTATGCGTCCCCGTTTATGCGACATCCCGCATTTTACGACGAATTAGCCCACCCCCAATGAATGATCCCATAGAAATAATGTATTAAAAGTTTGGTTTACATGACGCGTGATCCTGTGCGTCCCGCGTCATCACAATGTTCCGGCGGGAAACGCGCGACAAATTCAACGGCTGCGTGAAGAGGGGCGGCGGCATGGCAATGCGGAAGAGTTCTGTCAGAGGATCCAAAAACACGCCGACGGCAACCCAGAGACAGCCGCAACACCGGGAGGGAGCGGGAGACAGCGCATTTCCTTCTCCTCTCCGGGTTGTGAAATGCCTCGGCGTCGCGTTGCTCCCTTGCTCCGCTCATCCGATCGTTCTCTCGTCTCTCGTTTTCCCTCGCTCTCCTCTGCGTGGCACTTTCTCCAACTCGTTACAGTCGTTACTTCTCCCAGGATTGAGCACGCTTCCGCTGGTTCCCAACGTTCCCGCTTTCGGAAAGCGTGAAAAGCGACAAGGATTCCATCGTCGCGATTGTGCACGCCGGCGAACAATGTCTTGTAAGCGGACACCGTTGACGATAGGAGAGCAGATTATAAGCTTGGATATCATTTACAACCTCCGCTTGTCTTTTTTGCGCGACGCCGATCACTGTATCCGTAATTATAATTTTTTTTGGATGATACAACTAACAGATTATACGACAATTTCACGCGATCCTGCAAAAGTTGTATAATGGGGGTTCCACTGTATATGGAAATGCCAAGTGTTCCACAGCTACCCACGGTAGATGATGCCAGTCTCTTCTTGTAAGAGATTTTAAAGGCAAGTTCATACCTTTGCGACCGATTAAGACTCCAACACGACTGATTTTTAAGCCGCTTACGACCCCCATCACTGCTGTGCAGCCCGTCGTAAGAAGTCACAGGCGGCTTATATTGGTTATGTCGAAGTTGGTTACAGTCGGTCGCAAAAGTGTCAACCATCCTTAGGAGGTTTCAAGTCGCACGGTTGTAGGCAGTGCGCGTGAACGAACCGGCCTGTTTTGGTAAATACATATTTGAAGGCAGACTGACTTCACGCGTGCTGTGAAGACTCTTGCACCAAACGTGTGGATATTAAAAGTAATGTTCACACACCATGACACGAGTAATTTTTGTGCCATTAAAGGGTTAGTCACGGTGGACTCGCGCGCCTTCTGTCGCAGACCCCTGCGACCTGTCAGTGTCCCCCGGACCCTGCAGGGGAGAGTACAGGAGGTTCCACTACGATCGGCAGGACAACCGCTGCAAGCCGTTCACGTACGGTGGCTGCCAGGGCAATGCCAACAACTTCGCCAGCGAGGAAGAGTGCTCAGAGAGATGCGTCACTCTCACGGCCCGCGGTAAGTCGATCGTTCCAGTTTGGACAGGCACTTCCACTCGTGGTCCGTTGACCGTTTTACGTTGGCTCCTGCAGGAGTGGAGCTTGACGCTACAAAGCACTCAAATTACTGTAATTAGTTACAACGAAATTTCAGTAAGGGAAACTGGAACCATGAAATGAAAGCTGGCTGTCTGAAACCTTTATTATCAATAACCAAACAAATAAAACGGATAGGGAGATGCGAGATGCTCTTAGAGGGTGAACATCTGTTGTCTTACGCAAAAGACGACCTCGAGGTAAGGTGGTTGTTCCTTGAGATTAAAAAATTGACACATACTACTTTAAGACTGAGTTTGATAGTGCATGAAATGAAATTGTTCTGTAGATATTGTGCATTTGTTTTTATTTTAGTGACACACCACATTATTTGGTTTGTCCAAAACTTTAATCTGAAACCCTCAGAAAAAAAAAAAAAAAAAAAAACTCGTATGAGAGAAAGCAGCAGGCACGACAAGCATGGTCACTCCCTCTCCCCTCCTCTTTAGAGGTCTGCATCCTGCCCAAGGAGGAAGGTCGGTGCCTTTCCCAGGACCACAAGTGGTACTACGACTACGTGGACGGGCGGTGCAAAGACTTTGTCTACACGGGCTGCCAGGGAAACCGCAACCGCTTTGACACCAGGGAGCTCTGCGAGGACATGTGCAACGCCACCAGGGTCGCTGGTATGCACTGGCCTCGCACTTCCCGTTTCGTTTTCGTCAGACGCGTATGCCGTGGACGTGTTCCAAAATTTTCTCGGTTTCACTCCAGAGTAGAGGCTGTATCCCTTGGCCTTCAAAAACCTACTGGCGTCCAGCATTGCTTTATCTGCGTTATCACGTGATGTGACCTGCGGCAGTGAGGGCCAGATCACACGTATATCGCGGGTCAGTTCGACACTAGGAACAGCGTTGATGATGTGCTGACTTGAACGAAACTGAGAACTGACGCTGTGCTATGTCCGTGTGGTATTGCTAATATAGTGCAAGGTCAGTGCCGTTTCCGGGGCTGACTAACAGCATTGAGGCTGTGCTGTGGTGTATGTGTGATTATGCTTTGCATCGAATCTACTCGATTACGATTTGGTGGTATGGTACCCGTTTTTATCAATCGGTGGGATCTAACGGTCATTTTGATTGGAGACATTGAGTGTTTCCGGGGTCACGCAAGTTTCTCGCTTTGGTTAAGAACTGCGCCGCAGCTCCGAAACCAACGGCTTCAAAATGGTCGCCCCTTGTGAATAGGTTGTTTTCATTTTGTGCCAGGACAGCCGGTCATAATTCATCGGCTGCTCGGAGCTTCCACCTTAAAGGATTTACATAAATTTTTCCCTTTTTCTTCTGACTTCGAGATGGCTGACATCGGCCAATCGGACGACTCGATTAGATCTATTTTTTCGGTGAAGGGAACGTCGTGAAATGTGGTGTTGTCGAAAAACATTTGAAAATTTTAGTTGCCACTTTTCTTGGTGGGTGGGATTTATGTACTATAGGTTGCTGGTTTAAATGCCGACTTGGGAGTGTGTACTCTATACCAGCTTCACGATTCGTTGAGCTTTGCTGGCTGTAGTGTTCCACCAAACCCGTGTCAAAGACTAATGCGATAATAAAATTCAGTGGTCCTACGCTCTTAGCTTGGTGCGAAGAGTAGAGCATAAAATATAGGTTCCTACGCAACCAGCGTAAGCAGCTTGATGTCACATGTGGAAGTGTATTTTCCACTTAGAACACCGTTTAACTATGAGAAAGTGGCATTAAATTTGTTTTTTTCATTGACCTTGACTGGCAGAACGATTACACAAACTGGCAGGTTGTTCCAAGTTCTTGGAAACCTCTCTGCGTCAGAAACCCTCAAACCTCTCCTCCTTCCCATAAACTTGGGGGCTCCCCGGGTGGGCCAGTCGTACTATCACAATTCCTGGAAAGTGCCTCTGACTGGTGTGCTTAGCGTACGTCTGCTTGCACGACGGTCGTCCGCAAACGATTGGGTCGTCTGCCTCCAGTGTCCAGGGACGTGTGTGCCCAGCCCAAGCAGGAGGGCCCCTGCCGGGCGGCCATCCCACACTGGTACTTCAATGCGGAGGCCGGCCGGTGCGAGCAGTTCTACTACGGCGGCTGCGAGGGCAACGCCAATCGCTTCGAGACCAGGCGGGACTGCGAGCGGGCCTGCCTCGTCAGGGGAGGTGCGTGGCGGTTTGCTCCGCCCACATTGCCGTCGTTTAGATCGTTATTGCGGTCACCTCTCGTCGCAATCCCCGTTATTATCGCGACCGTCAGTTTATTCGTCGAAGGTAACAGTTTTAATTGTGCCCATAAAGAGGTCTGGAAGTCTAAAATGGGCGAACGAAACCTTGGACGGTTCGTGGGCGTGTTCCCGACCATCTTTAGCAATATTCGGCGAATCATCAGTTGGCATCGTCGTTATTGTCGCGGCTACTCATTTATGCACCCGCAAAAGTTAATGCTGATTATCTGGGTCATATAAATGTCTGGAAGTCTTAGTGGGCAGAATCTTGAAAAAGGGGAAACTGTCGCACAGCAGGGAATATGGAGTGCCATTTTTCCCCTCCTTGGTTTCGTCTTTTCCTCCTTCGTTACCATTGCAGTTTGGGAGAGAAAACCAGGAGGACGTCGTGAAAAATCAAAATATTATGCCGGCTATAAACAGAAATGATTACTGGAGGCTCGCACGGGTGCTGCGTGTCCGGATAGCTTAATCGGGTTATCGACGTCTCTTCGCATCAATGTAGCAGTATTTCGTGTGAGTCTCGAAAGACATCTTTGTCGGTCATGCCACTCCGAATTCTGGAGTTTCGATGAGCCGAAAACCGACCACCGCTCGTTTGTCGTTCCGCAGAGAAGAACATCTGCGTGCTGCCCCAGGAGGTTGGCAACTGCGTGGAGTTCCGCGAGCGCTGGTACTACCACGCGGAAGAAGGCCAGTGCAGGCGCTTCTACTACGGAGGCTGCGACGGCAACGAGAACAACTTTGCCTCGCACCTCGAGTGTGAGCGGGCGTGCGGGCAGCCGGTGATCGAGATCCCCGACGAGGACTTCAAACCAGGCAAGGCTTCGTCCTCACTCTCACATTCCCTCTGGCAGCCGACTACGATATGCGCATGTCGGCTTGTCGCCCCTAATCTGCTACAGGTTAAGAAAAGTGGAAGATGCCCCTCTCACTAAGCTTTCCATGATTGGTGGTTTCCTCCTTTCCAGCATCTGCTCTGCGAATGAGCGGAGGGCTTTGTCGCAGGAGCTTGCCCCGCTTTACTTAACCTCGACTGACTGTACACTTCTTGTTTCTCTGCAAAGTTTCTGATGTTAGTTTAGGAGTCAAGAGTAAGCCAGATCCGAAGACTGAGCATCTTAGCGATTCTCAAAATTGTTGACACCTATCTGCCCCGAATGATACCCTAGGAATCCCCGTTTCGTTGTCGGCTTCGCCGATGTCGACATTGTAGGTTGGCTTTGAATTATTGCTGTACTTCCGCGCAATGGCCGGTTGGTAGGTGTCGGGCACTACACTTGAGCTTTGCTCTTCCCTTTCAATGCTGAAGAAACTCACTGGCTCCTTGCTTTGAGGGGAACGTGCTCTGAGTGTGGGCGTTTCTGCTGCTTGCAGAGTTCTGCTCCATGCCACAGGAGGCAGGCCCGTGCACGAACACGGAGATCCGCTGGTTCTACGACAAGACGGATGGCGTCTGTAGGGAGTTCTACTACGGAGGCTGCTTGGGCAACGGAAACCGCTTCCGGACACGCAAGGACTGCGAGGACAGGTGCTCCAGTGCACAAGGTGACGCCCGTCTTCTTTGTGTGGCGTACTTTGTGTGGCGTATGCTTTTCTGCGCTACACCCAAGTTAGGTGGCAAAGACAGTTTGAGGGATGTTTCTTTGCGCTACTCCGGAGATGTGCGGTGAAGCCGGAGCTAAAGGGATCCAAAGGAAGGATGGGACTTGTTCAAAGGGCACCGCTGAGCTCTATTTAAACTTTGTATCCTTAGCACAAATGCCTCGGGTATTGAATGCAATATTTTTTGCTAGGTTCTTTATTGCAACCATGGTAGACTGCAAGATTTGAGATCTAATTTGAAATAGAGAGATCATATCATCCGGTATTGAGTTTAGTCGCTCATTGAAAGACTTAGACTTAGACGACAGTCTCTAACTTTTGGTCCAATGTGCTGCGAGTCAGGCACTACAGTTCAACGCACAATGGAGAAATATTTGCAAGTTCTCTAATACCGTGCCAGATCACAGAGTGTGGAGTTTTTTTAACAAAAACTGGGTGCAACATTATGCCACTCTAAAGTGTTTCTACTGCACAAACCCATCTTCAGTGCTGTCAATCAGGTCTTTAGAAGGTCTTTCAAAGCCGCTCACACTTGGGTCTTCCTTTCAGGGAGACGAGTAAATACATAAACATTGCCACATATACCAATTAAGAATGCAAAGCTTTTGATTTTAGCTACATAACTGAGAGCCGCTCGTGCAGACCAACTGAACATTGCATCGGGTGTGTTAAAAAAGAGACTGAACCTAAGCGCAGACAACATCCAAACGGTATGTCAAAATCAATATTTGCTGGGAAGCTCTGCAGGTGTCGTGTGCTCATAGCTCCCTCATTTATTGTTTTCGACAACAATTGTAGTGCCATCGGTGTTGTGCTTGCCACGGTGCTGCTACTATAAAACACGAGGATAGTCGAAGCTGGTCCGAAGAACTTGAAAAGGAACTTCCTGGCACTTTCACGGTGCAGGTAACCTTTTTAATAGGAGACCGAGCTTCTTAGGGTTTTAAGACCGCTTTTTGATCGAGTGCCCTTTTGGGATCTCTTACGACGCAAAACTGGCACCATCTATCAGGTTGAACACTCGGCATTATCGTGGAGCGGTGTCACAGCTAGATGACGAGGTAATATACAAGATAAGGACGACTGAAGTTTGGAGACAATGCGGGCGAGTCAGCCAGCAAGCCGAGGTGACCTTGTGAGCCGTTCACTGAAGGTTTTCGATGGTAATGCTTTGGCAGTCTGGTCGGTCTGGTAGTGCGGTCGCCCACTTTGGTGAAGGCAGCGGGCTGCAGGAGGTGGCCCAGTCGAAAACCTACCGTCGCGGTCACCCGGTATAGCTTTCTGTTATCGTCGTCCACGACGCTGGTATCGGCATCATAAACGGCGCAAGTTCTGCGCTTCCTCTGCTTGGCAAACAAGCATTTGGAAGGGCCGGAGAAGAGGTTTGCACGCCAAGAATCTCGGAGGCCATGTCTAGTGAAATGCACTTCAGGGTCACCTCTCAGATGGTGCCAGCGTGCCAGTGTGTTTTCTCATCATAAGAGATGTTAGGAACTCGGTCGTAAGTAACCGCGAGTGATGGAATGGGCCTTTGCAGCTTGGCATAAAATATATAGAATGACTCGGCTTTTTTCCCCCATTCTCCGCTTGCTAGACCTGTGTACCCTGCCCAAGGTTCCGGGCCCGTGCAGCGTGCCACTTCGTCCAGTGGTTCTATGATGCCGAGACGGACGTGTGCCACGAGTTCGTGTTCAGTGGCTGCCAGGGCAACGCCAACCGCTTCAACGACCGAGAAACCTGCGAGGCACGCTGCCGCAAGGGGGCACCGCTGCCCACCGAACGTCCACCGGATCCGCATCCTCCAGTCGGTGAGGAGCAAGCGACCGTCCCCGACCTTGTCCCGATCAACTTCCGATCTCGCAAGCTCTCTTGCTTTGTGCTTTGAGGGCTAGCACTTTTCCCTCTATAAGTGGTCCCATTGGCATTTCAAAGATTACTTTCTAGGTGGGGAACACCTTCACTCGTGTGTTCAGACAACACTCATACCTTCCACGGCTGCGAGAAACACCTCCTCTGTGCACATATCGAGCCCATACGATAACACAAACCAGGAAAGCTGCCCGTCCGTCACGTGTCTTCTTCCTTTTTCTTTTTTTGTGACTTCAAAGAGTAAGAGTATGCAGTGCTCAAGGTGTGACGCAGTTAGCATCAAAGTATGTGGAGTGAAAGATCTCGCTGCAAAACCCAGTGATCCTGGGATCAATCCCCACCCCTGCCCGTTTCGATCTGGACGAGCATCATAGCGGCGTGCGATTGTGTATCACTGCTGCATGATACAGGTTAAAGACTTAAGGTTAGCGGTCATACTGCACTGGCTAAATTTCTCATCTACAGTGGGTAACAATGTGACCATACTCGTGCTGTCCATACTACTGCAGTATTTACTCGCAGAATGAACACACTTTTTTTTTCCGAAAAATCGAGGCAAAGTTGGGGGTGCGTTCATTACGCGAGGTTAAATTTTTGCGTCCGTATTTACTCGCATAATGAACGGACCTTTTATCCCGCAAAAATCGACGTAACTTCTTATCTCTTAGCGCGCGGTGCGGCAACTCCAAAGCCAGACTGCGATGCGCAAAAAAAAATGCCCCTCTCTATGTATTTTTTCTTGCTTCCGTGTTTTTTTTTTTCCCGCCTTTCGCAAGTTGTTTTGTTTGCCCACGCTGCCCATGCTTTCGCGACCTCGCCGCACCAGGATAGAAAAGTGTTCATTTCGAGGGCTTCTCGCTTCTCTTTCCAAAGCGCGAGGAGGAGGCGAGGGCAGGATCTTTCATTATGTGCGCTTTGCTTGGGCGAGGGCTTCTCTGCTTTTCTTTCTTATCTCCTTGCGCGCGGCGGGCGACCCTGGAACCAAACTGCGTCGTGCGAAAAAAGAAAAAAGCTCCTCTTTATGTTTTTTTATTTTCTCTTAATTCCGTGGATTTTTTTTTTTGCCGTCTTTCGCAAGCTGTTTTGCTTTGCTTAGGCGAGGGCTTCACCGCTTTCTCTTTCCTATCTTCTTGCGCGCAACGCGCACCCAAACCAAACTGCGCTGTAAAAAAAAAAAACTTCTTGGTTTTGTGGATTTTGTTTTTTTTTTGTTGCCTTTCGCAAGTTGTTTTGTTTCGCTTTGCTGAGGCGAGGGCTTCTCCGCTTCTCTTTCTTAACTCCTTGCGCGCGGCGCGCAACCCAAAATCCAAACTGCAATGTGCAACAAAAAAAAAAATATATATATCTTTTTATGCTTTTCTTTTTGCTTCCGTTGGATATTTTTTTATTTTTTTAACGCCTTTTACAAGGCGTTTTGTTCGCTCACGCTGTCCATGCATTCGCGACCTCGCTGCACCAGGATAGAAAAGTGCGTTCATTTCGCGCGCGTGGAGGGAGGGGGTCAAAATTTTGACGTCCGAGTTGGGGGTGCGTTTATTACGCGAGTGAAAAAAAAGTCAAAATTTTGAGAGCCGATTTGGGGGGTGCGTTCATTACGCGAGTGCGTTCATTGTGCGAGTAAATACGATAATGACTAATTTTTTTTTGACACGGTATAGACTCGGATTTCCCCTGCTATTTTAATTTTTTTATGACAGCTAGAAGGCTGTCACGAAAATTCTACCCTCGGCATCAGCTTTTACACGCGACGTAGTCTAGGGTAGTGTAGTTTTCACAGAGCTGCGAGGGCACGTGGCATTGCCTTGTGTCTCATCGCGTCTCATTTGCACATTTTCTGGTGCAAAGCGGACACTAAATAGAGTCAGGGACTGCCACAAGTAGCTTTAACAGCTTTGGTGTGCTGCGGAGACTATACTAGCCTTGACAATGTCGCATAGAACAGCTGATGCTGAGCGTAGTGCGGTGGAATGTCCACACACGTCGAAACTACCTAGTATTTAAGTAAAGCCGCAGTCACCGGCATTGCTCATACACTGTACACGATGGCAGATTTATCTGCGCACACGAGCATGTTCAAAGCATGTTTGTTTCATGTATGCTTCAAACGTGTCTGCAGACCGTTTTTTTATCACAATGGGACTGTCATACAACGGGAAACATGCCTCAGCCGGTGTCTTCAGTCTATCTTTTGCACAACGTATTGGCAGTGTGACTGCGGCTTAAGACTCGGCGCTGGGCACCGGACAATGTCGGTAAAGTGCAGAGGTGTGGATGTGGCGCGCCGTACGCTTAACGGAGCTCGAAAGCGCCCGTTCCCGTGCAGATGCCTGTGCCCAGCCCAAGCAGCCCGGCCCGTGCTACGGCCTCTTCGAGATGTGGTTCTATGACACGAGCATCAATGAGTGCAGGGCCTTCAACTACGGCGGCTGCGAGGGCAACGACAACCGCTTTGAGTCCAAGGTGCTCTGCGAGCGGCGCTGCATGAGGAAGGTCGGCCCGGGTGAGTGGGCGGGCCCGTCACGGCTCTACGGCTCTCCGGCAGAGCGCAGACTCATTCTTAACAAGACGCTGTGTGCCCTAAAAACATTTCTCCCGCCTGGCCTCGTACCTATGTCGCAAAATACATTTTCAGCAAAAACAGAAGATGAAGAAATTGAATATTTGCGCATGAGACACGTCTTTGATTGGTGTGTTTAGCATCCTACTCGACCCTTGCATCCAAAGTGGTCCCTGAGTGGTAACGAACGATGTCACGAAAGCCAGAGTGTCACGCTGTCAAATGTTGCGATCCTGGCTGTTAGGCGTACGAGTTCAGCAAAAATGCGAAGAAAAATGCGAGCATCGCCGTTGTCGTGGCATCCGAACTTCTGACTGCCGAAGTTTCCATGGCAAGCTGAAAGAGCACCCTGTAGCAGAACCGGCATCGGCCGGTTCTACTGCAGGTGCTCTTAGTCCCCTTTCCGCCCAATGACGTCGTGCGACGTCATTGGGCGGAAAGGGGACTAGGACACAATAAACGCACAAGTCGGAGATGCCTTCCAGGCACCATAACGGAATTTACATGGGCGTTGGAAGGAGCTCGAAACGAACGTCTATTAGGCCAAACCCCACTGTACCAGTGTTGCTTGCATGCTCTGTATTTTCACTCTTTTCTACCGAAATCAATTTTTCCGCTCACGAGTGGTAGCGACTGCGTGGCCCCATGTCCACTCTGGGTGAACTGATGTTTGTATCCGTGCTAACCCTCTGCCCTTTTCTCCCGTTGCTAGTTGACGTGCCTGTCCGACCTCCCGGCCCGGTAAACCTCAGAAAGGTAACACTAACCCCTCGACGTTAAAGGGACACCGAAGCAATTCGGGAGGTTTAACTTTACGGATAACGCTGATTCGAGTTCCCGTCGATGTGAGCAACCTCCATGAGTCAATTAAATGATGCTATGTGAACCCACTGCAAGAGCGGCAGGAAAAGACGTTTGCTTCGAAGCCGCTAAAAGCCCGAGATATAAAGAAAGGAGTAGTAACGTCTCCATCGCTGAGTTGGTAGACGTTCCGAGTGTTGTGGTTGTTTCTGCATGCACTATCTTGTTCTGAAGCCTGGTCTTATAATTCTAGAAGCAGTTTAGTATATAGTATATTGAGCCCTCTAAGGAAGCAAACAATCCTGCCTTTGGAAAAGATCTCCTAGTTGTCTTCAGTGTCCCTTTAAGGTGGTGCTTTGGTGCTCTCTGAACCTTGCTGGAATTATGTGGAGTGAGCTAGACATTCTTTGTAATGTAGTTACATTGCCTACAAAAGAAACACATGAATGCGTAGCATTGGAAAGCTTTTTCTTTGTAGTCACGCTACGCTGCCCAAACTAACCTTCTATGCAAGCGGCTTTAGTTTAAGGCCGAATTACTATTAAATAAATGTTTTATCACAAATTTGGCTTTTTACAATAAATTTTGCTGCATAACACTCATCCTGGCCAAGATAGTTTTGGGCGGTGAACAGTTGCATCTGCGGCGTTCCTAGTACGGTTCGCACCTGGAAGGAGGTGACATAAAAGTGTGACTGAATTGACAAGGTGACTTCTGCAGTTCTTCCTCATTAGTGACAAATTAATTTTTGGCATCTTCTAATAGTCAGTGAAAAAGAGAAAAATCAGCAGAACCCATCCTTTGGGAATGATTATCTACGTTAATGCGAATAGCATCAAACGGTGCGGAGTTATCCGCGTTCGTCAGGTGGCCGGCACACTCTAGATACGCCAGCCCACTCTTGAGGCGATTCTAAATTTGTTGACACTTTCACAGCCCTGCGCACGATCTCCGCAGCCCAGCACGTGCGTTTGTGTCACTTAGGAAGGCGAGCAAAGCACGCGCCATACGCACAAACACTCAAAATGGTACCGACCAGACTTTCTGGCGTCTCAGCTAGTCTCAACCAACGGTACTCTAAACGGTTGTTTATATCTTTACCATAGGACGCGCTTTACAGCGCTGTCACAGCTACCGGTGCGCGCGCGTTCCATGCACGAGGGCTCATTCCGCTCTCGTGAGGCTGAGCACGGCCGCTACATCACCCTCTCCCGAGCGCGGGAGAGGGTGAGCTAGCGGCCGTGCTCAGCCTCGAGGCGGAATGAGCCCTCGTGCATGGAACGCGCGCACACCGGTAGCTGTGACAGCGCTGTAAGCGCGTCCTATGGTAAAGATATAAACAACCGTTTAGAGTGCGTTGAATGACTGCCTTCATAGCTCTGTGGTTAGCGCGTCTGCCTGCTGATCAAAGGGTCAACGGTTCGAATCCCAGCCGGCGCCGGTCTTTTTTATTTATTTATCGACCCGCGGCGTAAGAGGTTAGATAGCCAGATAGATACATAGACGAAAAGTGCGTGAAGTAGCCAAAGAATGCTATTCGCATTAATAAGCTTCTTCAGGAAGCAATAAATGACTTTCGGTTGCTTCAACTTTGTCGAGTAGCCCGGATGGAGTGCCGTCAAAGGAACGTACCTGCAGACAGGTCTTCTGCGGCATCTCTTCTCGGCATTGTACTGGTGCTAGCAGAGGAAAAGCACACTCCTTTAAAACTATGTGCACATTTTTGTGCAGAGCTGATTTTGCACGATAGATCTAGAAACTAATTGAACATTGCCCGTTGTGTTGGTGTGAACACAATGGTAATATTTTCTGATGCAATAGAAATTTTACTCCTGTATACACCTTTTTCGTTTAGCCTCGCACCCAGCCACGTTGTCTCCATATCCGATATGTGTTCCGAAAAAAAAAAAAGCAAGAGATTACAGCCCTGAATAAGTAAAAAAGTATAGAAGGATCATAACAAGAACGAATGACGGTTGCAATTAAAATGTTAACACGTTCTACTGTCGAGGCACGTAGAAAGCGATGTTTTCACGCATACCGGAATCAATCACCTCTTTTCATCGTAATGAGCCAAAGCATTTGCATGTGTAAAACCCTTGTTGGTTTATCTTGACTAGTTCTAGTTTAATTTCTTCCGCATCACCGTGCAAAGCGCACCACTCCTGTTGGTTGAGGGCTAAGCTTCAATATCAGATCTTAAAGTAGACAAAATCGTTTCCTTGCTAAGATCAACATGCCAGATTTTTGTCGGGGGGGATCAGTGGCCGTATGGGTTGGCGCACCGCAGCACGTGTAGCGATAGCTCGCGCTGCCAATCCCAGAAGGTTCAATCCCCACCTTTGCCTGGTCTGGATGAGCATCGTATTGGCGTGTGGTCGCGTATCACCCTGTTCTGCATGGTGCATGCTAAAGACCCCCAGGTAGCAGTTGTACTGCAGTGGCTGAATTTCTCATCTACAGCTGAGTCACTAGACGCCCATTCCGACTGTATAAACATACGTACAACACAATTGTTATTTTTATTTTTGTCCAATCAGGCCGTAGTCAACTGCAAACTGTTTTCATGAAAATAATACACATTCACGTGGTTTGGACTCTTCAAACTCCCTTATTACAATAAAAATGTTCTCAGCACTCTTCAGGTAGTATCTTTTGAGAGGGAAAATGGTATATACATATTTGGTTTTTAAGATATCACTCATAGGTGGGAAATAGTTTATAAATGCCAGACGTAGTTCAGAGAATTAGGTTGACCATACTTCCGGGGCTACGAGAGACAGTTTAAATAAAGAAGGAAATTCTAAACTCTATTTTTTGTAAAGCACAGACCGACAAAATTAGAAAGAAACAACTTCTATCAATAGCAGACCTTCCCTTCATATTTTAGGGATGTCAAGTACTTTTTTTGCAAAACTAATTTTTTTCCATGTTCCTGCACTTCTTACGGTGGTGGTGATTTCCGACTAACCTGTGGTTTACTGTTATTCCAAATGCATGAAGTATAGCACAAGAGAATTTCTGAGCCACAACTAACATGGCCTGGCTTTCTGACGTCGAGTCGTCCTTTACATCATAGAGTAGTCTCGCGATAATTCCACCTTGGATATTTGGTACTTCTAGTTAATTGAAACAAATTTTAAAGTTTTGATTGTTCCGCTATGTTTTTAATGTATTTATAAACCACTTAAATCGAACGGCGTTTTCATGTCGTAGTTCTTGTTCTTGCGGCTCCGTTGAGCGCGCTTCTTTCCGAGCACCGCTGCACTGCGGAGAAGCAACACCCACAAAGCTCGCTTCATCGGGTTTTGCTTCTCCGCAGTGCACCGGTGCTCGGCAAGAAGCGCGCTCAACGGGGCCAGAGCAGGGCACACATGAGCGATGAAAACGGGCGCCGCGCGGCAGTTTCCATAGCAATTTGCAGGGACGCTGTGACGTGGCGGCCTGGCATAGGTCCACGTCCACAAAAAGTTGTATAGAATAGACAACTTTTTTGCTGGATGAACAAACTTAATTTTGTTTTGAGGTGTCATGTACTGTCTAAATAGTCCACGATAAAGAACATTTTGTTTTGTGAATAAATTTCTGTCATACATTTCACCAGTGTTTCATGTGTGGCATATACCTGCTTACGGTTAGTAGGCCTGTCTAGAGGAAATCATCAAATATCTGCTTTGTATTCGTAGCCATCCGAAGAGCAAATCATAATTTTATCTCGCATCATATTTAGAAGCAGTTTTAATAATTCAAACTTTTGGCAACTCAAACGAAATTTGTGGCTTCCTGGAGTTTGAATTAATGAGACTCTACCGCATTACTGTCTGAAACTATGTGTCATTGCGTAGACCAAAATATGTTATGACTAGAACAAAGTGCAATAAACATGTCCGTTCTTATGACTTTGGTCCAGAATATTGTTAATGCTTTTGATGAAGCGCACAGACGTATAGAAATGCTGTAAATATAGTTTACAAACCTGTTCATTTCTCTGAAACGTACCTCATGCCTGCATTGCTTTGAAACCAAGTGCAGGCTTACCAATAGGCAGAGTGCAGCTGCCTAGGGAGGCAGAATCCTGGAGGTGGCCAATTTGTGCGCGCCCCAGATTAATTGCATCTTTTTTAAAAATAAATCTAGCTTTGAATTTAACAACTTTGGGAACTCTAGCTCCAAATCTAGCTATTTTTGAAAATATTAACTCCAGACTTAGCTACTTCCTCCCCCCAACCACCACACATTCACAATACACAATCACATGGCACAGATTCTTGATCGGTATCCAAGTGTGCGAAGGCACAGAGACACAGCACTTCGGCGTGCCAAGGAAGCTTTGAACACGCCGCCAGACGGACGAAACTTGCTTTCGACGAGTTGTGCCTCTTTCCCGCGGCACTGCGCTTTCGTAAAAATTACACCGTATTCTCAACGGCAACTATCACGCCTCACACAGGATCTTAAAGAACATCTTTGGCGAATGACGACGAACGAGTAGCAAACGTGTCTTTAGAACGCTGCCACCGGCCTCGGCAACGCTAGCAAAATGAAGAAAAACGGCATGCAAGATGGCTGTCCGGTGGCCGCAATTGCACTGCAGCGAACAAGCGGGGATGCACGATCCAGAAATTGTCATGGAGATCAGTGGACGTGATGTCCAGGGGGTACTGCGCCACTGTTCCTTCACTGAAAGCTAACCTACTCGCTGCCCGCTAAAATGCAGCTGGTCGTATCTTTAAAATCGGTTTTAGTGGAGTATGCGGGTTCACTTTGACGTAATATTTCAGCTGGGATTATAATTTGTGCCACTAAAGCGATACCAGTCATTGATTTTGGTTTCGTTTTCTTCTGGAGCTGCCCTTTAAGATAGAGTAATGACAAAACTCCAAACGCACGTAAAAGAAGAGAGGTTTCAGATTTACAAAAAGAGAAGTGCCTTTGGGGTTTTGGTTCTTTATTTGTTTTTCCTTTGGCAGTGTGCCAGAAGATGGCAGACCCTGGCACCTGTGACCAGATGCACCCACGGTGGTTCTACGATGCCAAGAGCGGCATCTGCTTGCCCTTCGTGTACACTGGTTGCGGCGGCAACCGGAACCGCTTCAAGACGCAAGAAATCTGCCTCAGCTTCTGCCGGGGAGTGACCAGTGAGTGTTACTTGGTTATTTATTCACTTTATGATGCGTGAAAGGGATTAGAGATTTCTCTGTTGCGACCGCTCTACTTTGCAGAAGAGACCAACAATGAGATCCTTGTTTTTTTTAAAACATGTTGGTAGATCACTGATCAGCTGCGAACAAAACAGCCGATGTAAGGCATCGTGAAGTGGTGTTGTTTGAACGTGGTGGATTGTAAAAAAAAGTCGTATTTTTCACCCACAATGTGGAAAGAAACGAAAGCGATAGCTGTAGCACGGTCGCGCAATGCGGGTGGAATGGTGCCGTCACATACCCAAGGACGGAGGTGCAACGTAGTTGATTCTCATAGCCATCTCGGTTGGCGTCGTGGATACCACTGACAACCGCCACCAGTGCTCGGTGATTCGTGAATTGGGTAAACGCGGTGGAAGTTTCTAAAACCATCCAACACTACGCGTAGCAACTGGATACTGCCAAAGTGGGATTTCGCATAACGCAAGTAATGTTTGAAAACAAGCCTTTCAAGCAGACGATACAAAGAATCTCCTTTCGTCGTGCCATTCTTGGCGGGACGCCGGGGCTGCCCTCTTCGCTTTCCTCACGCGGCACGGCCGATGGGAAGTTCCAACTTCTCTCTCCTCGCGCCAAGAGGGGAAAGAAAAAGTTTTTCTATTCTTTGGGCGCGCGCCGACAACAACCTTTGAGGACAAAATCTCTGCAAAGTGTCGCCCATAAAGTTATCGCTTTAAAAAATTTTTTTAAATAAAAGAAACTTGAAATATGGTTTCCCCGAGTTTTCTTAAATTACTAAAAAGGCATACCATATCTAGACAATTGTAAGCTGACTCGATTGTAAGTCGTCCCCCACACTGCATGTCAGCGAAACAAAAAAATATTATACTTTAGGTGCACATTCTTATGGCGAACATGGGAGAATGGCAGGGTGCCTCTTTCGAACACCTGGCCTCCAGCGTGTGCTCAACACCATTCGGCGTGCTTTAGTTGCACATGCACATGCGAGGCGCACGAAAGATGACCAAGTTAGAAGCTCGTGATGGAGTTGAGACAACTGACTCGTCCTTGTCGTTCTCAATCTGTCTTTCGTCCGTACTGGTGCTGTCATTCTCAACGCTATCATCGCTACGTTCCCAAAACATGTCGTCGGCATTGCCCAACAAAATCCTGCACTTCACAAATGGCCACATCAACTGCATCTTCCACTCTTGCTCGGTGATTGCGCCGCACATCACGGGTACAAATTGATCGTGCACTTCTGTGATGTATGTTGCAAGCTTGACCTCTAACTCCGGAAAGCATCCAGACGTATTCATATTTTGGCCCGTGGAAGCCTCTTTGTTTGTTGTCACAGTTAAAAGATCCTGTGCCATTGCAGACGTCACTGGCAGACCGCTTTCTCCGACGGGTCAAACTTGTGTTCAGCAGCACAGTTGTTAATTGCTTTCGGATGAAGAATATAACTGTTAACGAGTACTGAAAGTCGAAACTGCCCGGACCACGCATGTCAATACTAAGAAACATAGTTGTCACTCCAGTACAGTTGCAAGATCTCGACACTCAAACAATGTGCGACCGTGCATCGTGCGAAAACAAGCAGCGGGGAGAGAGGCTGTTCTAGTGGCTGTTACGGCCAATCTGGCGTGGCTCTTACAATAAAGAAACACTGACAGGGTACTTATGCTCGCCGAGGTTTTTATTTTAACATGACCTATAAGAGCCCAACTGCCCAGAACTCAATTTGCGCTCGTAATTCCTTTTCTTTCCGCCCAAAAACAGTCGGTCGAAAATTGGCCGGTTTCAGTCGCGCTCACCCTCTTTTCCATAGTCACGTGGCATTCAAACTATGTGTACCAAATCTAATCGAGGTCGTGGATCATCTAAGGCACAGGTTCAATATTAAAAATAAAAAAGAATACGAAACCCAAGTTTGCTGCCTCCAAAAAGCTGGAAATACGCCGATTGAAAAAAAAATGTTGCACAGATCACAGGAAGTACACATACACGTCATTTTCAATATGGCGACGTACCGCGGGCTGGATGACGCGATGGCGGTGCAGGACGGACCAACGTTGCGATGGACGTGAGGCCGCTACTTTGGAACTGTCGTTAATGGTACTGGCTAATCGATTTTGAAGTGCACAATATTGAGCAAAAAGGATACAAAGGCGAAACAATCGCATGACAAACGGTACACGCAACTTTGTCGTTGTCGTCGCCTGCATCACATGCCAGAGAAGTGGAAAAAAAACGAAACAAATGCAATCAGGTGTGGCTACGTGACTTCCGGCCATGAGCTTTCGTGCTCGTGTTTCGGTGTCAAACAATTAAGTTTTTTTACTTTATATCAAAATATTGATTAGGTAGTCTCCTGATTCCATATTAAATTGCCTGGCAAAAAAAAAATATTTCGGGGGGTGACAGTGTCCCTTTAAGTGCCACCACCCCCGGGACCGTGGCGCGCAACGCGCGAGCCGCGCAGTGCGGTGTATTGCTCGCCATTCACCGCACTGCATTCAGGCTGATTTGCGAATTGCAGTCGCCATAGTAATAATACTCGTTTGCGCAGATTAAAGACTCGGCAGAGACACTTAAAACTGCTTACGTGTGGGAATGCGAAAGCATGACGCACGCACTATACTCCGTGTCACTAGTTGTGTGCAGTGCAGGCAAAGGAAACACCTGGCAAAGAGAGATAGGGCGAGCACTAGGAAGGCGGGATGGGAGAGGATGTCTTTGGAGGGCGAGGGGAGAAAGAGCACTAGAAACGTTAGAGAGGAAAGAAGGTTTCTCTCTTCCTGCCCAGCCGTCCTAGTGCTTTCCCTTTCTCCCCTCGCCGGGCGTTGCCTTTGCCTGTACTGCATGCAACTAGTGACACGGAGTATAGGCACTGCTTTAGTTAGCTGGAACCGTGGAGCAGCCGTGGCGTCGGGGAACCATTCTCGTCTCGCACCCAGGGGCCCGGGTTCGATTTCCACCCAGACCGAAATGTACGAAATTTTCTTTCCAAAGTCATTAATTTGCTTTGCGTACAGGAGCCTCCCTGGGAAATTTTTCGCAGCCAGTGGGAATTTAAGTGCCGTTTTGCTGCTACAGACAATGCTCAGTCAATGGGAATTCGGTTGCCATTTTCATCGGCGTTGCTCAATGAGACAGTTAATGCTTTTACATTAAAAAAAATATAGAACTTGTAAAACGAGTGCACAGAATGGCAATATGCTATAGGTACAGGCAGCTGAACTCGTAACAAGCTGAGGTGTTCTTAATATTGCGATTTTTTTGTCTTTCTCGGCGGTGAGATGCTTTGGTTCTGATTATAACTCTACCCTTCCAGCTCAGATTTTCAAAATTTTTAAAATGGGTCGACCTACAAGTGTGTAAATATTGTGCATATCAATTGCTACAACGGATCATACGCTACATTCTCTTTTCTACTTTCTAGCTCGCAGTGTTTCTGGATTATATGAAATGAATCAAACAATAAAGTAATTAATACGCTCCTATACCCAAAGGTTAAGCCACGTGCATGCTATGAATAAATATGTTAATTAGTCGATTAATTTAGGTATATTTATAAATATTCATTTGCATTTATTAATTGCCCTTTATTTATTGACACATAATTTCATAAATAAATGAGGACTTAGTTCATTAACATATTAATTTATTTATTAAAGGGGCACCAAGCTGGATATTGAGATCGACTTTTAATGACACAAGCACAACGTGTGTCCTAAGCATTCTGTAAACCCAAAATTATATAATCATGTGCAACATTCTTTGAAAAATTACAAATGCAACTAAACTTTACGTTCCTTTTCTGAGATATATCTCAGAAAGGAGGGCCATGTTTGTTTCTGTTTTTAATTGGAAAGATGGCCACACGATTCTAATTTAGAGTTTTCTTGGATGCTCAGGATGCCGAGTTTGTGCCATAAAAGATGATCTCAAAATTAACTTAGCTTCGAACGATCGTGGCCTAATTGAATTTACAGATTGCTCTTCGACTGCCCGAAGGCCCTGATTCATCGAATAATTAATTAACCGACACCCGCATGCTTCCACCCGAAGGTACGGAAACCCCTGACGAAGGACAGCCGGGTTCGGACGAGTCATCCGTGGAAGAGTTGGACCCACGTTTGAAGTTCCCTCCGGTGCCGGATGCCACCCCGCTGGCGCCCCCAACGGTGCCATCTGTTGCACCGACCACCGTCCCGTGCCCAACGTCCAACTGCGCCACGCTCCAGTGTTCGCTGGGCAAGACGGAGATTGTCGACCGACAAGGCTGTGTCATGTGCCGCTGCAGCAACCCCTGTGAGGTGAGTCGCGCCGAGATTCCTTTCAACTCCTCGGAATGGAGATACTGAGCCCATTCCCACTTCTGGAACGGCTGAGCTCCACCATTCCATTCCTGATTCCTAAACGTGAAAAAGGGGCCATTGACAGCCACATTGTGTTACTAGAAAAAAAGCTGCATAAAGCTGCTGACATCAAACGCGGAGATTGCCTGAAAAAGTATGCAAAATCTTCCTCAAAAACCTTCATTCTATACTAAGCCGAAGGCTGGTCGCATAAAGCACTTCGTGGGACTTGGTGTCACTGCAGACATCGATCGCACGATCAAGCGTAAAAACCTCGCTGAGTCGCAACAGACGCCAAAAATTAAAACCACCAGTTTTTTCGCAAAGGACTGTATACCCTCCGCAGATACATGGTTGACGTGTTGTCCGTTTAATAAGGCCTTAAAAATGTCTAGTTCAGGAGCAGAGGTTGGCATTTTAGGTCGCACTCACTCACCCTCACCCTCAAAGCCACACTCACCTAAGCCCCTCACTCACCCTCACAGCTACACTCACCTTCAGCCCCTCACTCACCTTCATCCTCACAGTCACACTTATTTTCAGCCCTTCACTCACCCACACTGAACCTCACACACTCATACCCCTCATTGCCCTCACGCACTCATGCCCCTCACCGCCCTCAAGGCCCTCACGGACTCACCGCTCTCACGCAATCATGGCCTTCACGCACTCACCACCCTCACGCACGCATGGCCCTCATGCCCCTCAGGCACTTACTGCCCCCACAGCCCTCACTCACCCTCATACTCATGAATTTTCCTGGTTCAGAAACTCACTTACCTTCACCTCACCTGTGAACATAAGGGTGAGTGAGGGCCCTCATGAGCGGGGTTTCCCGAGGTCTGTTCCGGAGTGGCACAACAAGCTATCTTGCTCTCTGCTTCGAGTACTGGCACAAGAGCACCGCTAGTGCACTGTTGGAAGCGACGCCGCGTGTACCTGCCCCTAGCATTATCATTGTCATCACCAGAGCCCCGGAGTCTGTGTGAACATCCGGAAAAAAGCGAGACCCTTTGAGGCACTCTGTGGCGGTGTTCCAAACCTTATGCGATTCAATCCGAGTTATACCGGTGGGTTATGTCATGTGGCAACAAAGATAGAGTAACACTGAACGCAAGTAAGTTTTCGAACGCCAAGGTACAGAAGCTGTACTCTAGAACGAGATCTAGTAAATTTTTGAGCATGGCCTATATCTGTTTTTTTTTCATTTGTTAGTTCACCGGAGCAATATGTTTACAAAATTATTTTTCCATGTACAATGTTTTTGAGACATGCAAAATATCATCACTGGACAAAGAAGGTCTTTATGGGTGTGGGGCTGTAAATATTTTTGTCAGATCACTCATCTGCTCTTTAGGCACTCCTAAAATGAAGTCAGTATCTGATGGACCACATAATTAAATTCCCCTAGAGGTCACCTTCATTGCTAAAGAATGCAAAAGAAGTAGACTGGTTTTGATGCCAATTTATTTTCCTTCGCCACCCACAGACACACGTCTGCAGGAACGATGAACAATGCAGGATCGAGGCCTACCGGGGACCAGACGGCGAACCACGATATCGTCCAGTCTGCCGGCTCAGTAAGTTTCTTCTGTCGTTACGATGTTGCTCCGAATAAAGCTATTTCCTGTCCGAGAGAAGCTTGCGTTACATGCAGAAACCAGCCTGGAAAAAGAGTCTCTTGGAGAGCTTCTGAATGACCATCAATGTGTAGCAAACGGATGTAGCTTCTTCAGAAATTGAGGAAATGATGCAGCCACTTTTTCACCGAAAGACTCGGCTTCTTCAAGTCACGTAACAGATATTTTGCTTTGGACTTACCTTCTTCAGAAGACAAGGAAATGATACAGGTGATGTTTTGGTAAGAGACTCGGCTTCTTGAGAAGTTAAGGCAATGATGCGGCTGATGTTTTGCAAAAAAAACAACTTCTTTGAAGAAACTTCCCAATGAATCTAGATCACTGAGAAGGGACCATGTCAGGACTGTTTCTCCAGACATTCGCTTCAATCGATCGAGTTTTTTCTCGTAGTGTTTTGAAAAGTTTCATCGTACGTGCCGAATCTTACTAGTTAGTGCTCCGGGAAAAGTGTTGACTTCGGCAGGCAGCTTTTATTTTTCTCCTTCTAATTTGCCAAAAACGACTCCCTCTGCAGCCAACAAGGCCGGCCACTGCCCGATAGCTGAAGCCAAAGCCCAGCCGGCGGCGGTCGTGCGTGCGGACTGCCGAGACGTGTGTCGCATTGACGCTGACTGCCCCGACGAACGCAAGTGCTGCTACAATGGATGCGCTCACGTCTGCGTGCAGGCAGTCGTCACCGGTAATGGCCCCTCGCCCCTTCACGCTTCGCACGTGTCATCGACATTAGCGACGGTTCCTTTTACTTTCTTGTTTGTGTTGCAGAGGGCACCACTCTACTGACTACAACGTCCACACTGGCACCAGCGTTGCCCCCGAGCCCACCCGTACAGGACGTCACCCATAAGGACGTCACCCGTAAGGACGTCATTTTTGGCCAGTTATCTGCATTCAGAGAATCCGCAAACTGTTGCTCCAAGTCGCACTTCAAAGCGCTCTCCCAAAGTTAAGTGCTCGAAGAAATGGCCGACATGGTGAATCAACTTTGTTTGTTTGATTGCTTGCCACGTTACATTATGTTTTACCAGTGCGTCACAGTCTGCGGCTCTGAGCGGAGCCCGGACCCCGCTCTCGTGGCCGCCGCGACTGCCCCCTCCGCCTCGCGGCCCGCCGCGCCCCCCCCCCCTCTGGCCCCCGTGACACCTGAGCGCTGCACCCGGGGGTCCGCCCGCCCCCGACGCCACTGGTTTACTCCAGCAGGAGCCTTTTTATATCAGCAATATTTTTTTTTTGCGCGGTAAAAATGTTTATATTATGTTTGCTGTGAACGAATTTTAGCTGCGACTTATTAAAGCATCTGCGCTCAGTTTGCATTTAAACGCAAAATATTAGAAAATGCTCGACTTGATTTGCGGTCAAATTTTAATATGTGTATTCAGTTTATTCATATTCGCATGTGTGTATTCATATTCAACTCCATTTGCAGTCAAATTTTAATATTCGCATTCATTTCATAATTTAAAATATTTGACTCGATTTGTAGTAAAATTGTGCCATTCATAATCACTAAGGTTCATATTCAGTTCATATTTGAAAAAAAATTGTGGTGGCTTAGCTCGGCTACGCCAGGATATACGTAGCGTGAGCTTATGCGCACAAAATGAGAGGCACTATCAAGCAGCTCCGGTGCAGCGTCAGACTTGGCTACTGCGCAAGGGAGGTGGACAGCTGGGCACGCGGCGGAGCCAGTGCGTCTGCCGCAGCTATGACGTCACTCCTCTGGAATGTGCAGACCGGCGAGGCACGCGCAATGTCGGCGGAGCGCGCGGCGGCGGCGTCTCGGCGCACCAGCTGTGCGCTGTGTGACGTCACTGCTCCTCGTGCTTGCGCAGCACTAGGCACGGCTCATTATACGAGCCACGCGAAACTGCTCAACCTCGGCCAGTGTAGCTCACGCTACAATATTCAGCTTGATTCGCGGTCAGGCTTCAATATTTGTATATTCCATATTCTAAAACAGGGGTCTCCCAACTTATTTGGCTAAGAAGCCGGACAGGCGATCGGCCACTGTCTCGAGGGCTGGAAAATAAATAAGAAAATGTAGGGTAGGAAAAATCGAAATATATAGGTAGTTCTTGTTCTTTCTGGTATCTTTGTAAGCGCATTTGTTGCGCGTCGCGGCACCGTTCCTTTACGCATACTCGGTGGGAAAGTCGGTGAGACCACTGACTGCCATGATTGGTCAGTGCCGCACTTGACCTTGGCGCCGGCCAATGTTAACGCACCTCTAAAGCAACAAACAAAAAGCACCCATTTTTGGCATACGTTCTCCACGCAGACGCACCGTCGGAGACCCCGGCCACCGAACCCGAGGTGACCGCCAACGCGGGCTCGGACGTGACGCTGCGCTGCGTCAGGAACCTCCCGTCGGCTCGGGTCACGTGGACCTTCAAGGACCACTTCGTGGAGAGCCGGGACGGCCGCTTCAAGATCCTCGTGGACGGCTCGCTCCACATCTCGGAGCTAAGGGGAGAGGACGCCGGGCCTTACAAGTGCACCGCCGTCAGCGGCCAGGAGGAAGTCAGCCACGTCACCGAGCTCGTGGTCTTCGGTGAGCGCTCGTCGAACGTGACCGCACTGCCTGCGTCGTAAAAGTGTCCCGAAGTGGCAATAAGTTAGATTGCGGGAACTGGTGCGTTGTGGCTTCGAATGTCGCGATCTTGGCAACTGGCCATAGAAATTCTGCTAAAAACGACGAGCGAGCCCGAGCGTCTTCCGAGCGTCCCAACTCTTCTGGCTGCTCGAGTTTTCGTAGACCGGTCTGCTGTAGAGGGTTCTACTGCTGGGGTTGCAACGATCTGTGGCATTACAGAATCGCCGGCTCAAAGTCAAGGGGGCAAAATAAAGATATATAGCAAACTCGTCGGTTGGCGGCACGTTCCAGTCATCGTAGTGTAACTAACCCACACTGTCGAGCACTCCTCGTGACGACAGTCGCTTAGGTGATGCAATAAGCATTTTGTGGCAACCTAATAATACTTTCCTGGTACTCTGACAAAAAAAAATAATTTTTCTTTCAATGTTTTTCTGGCGCCATTAATTCTTACTTAAAAAAAAACATAAATTTTTTATTTTTTTATTTAAGGAGGTAAAATAAGGTTGAAAGAGAAGGAAGCGCTTGGAAAGTCCTCACTCATAAACGATGAATCTTAATGGGAGCAGGTCCGTGTCACTCCGAGCTGGAAACATATTACTCGCTTGAAGCGGTAAGCATAAAATGAGTGCGACAAGTGAGCGATATCTTTGTGATTACCATTTATGAGCGCGAGTGTTCCGCGTGCTTCTCATGAGAATGTGCGTGGGTAAGGCTGTCCTCGTGGGAGTTCGGCACATTTCGAGCACCCTTGTATCCGCTCAATCGGAACGACCTTTGCCGCAAAAGGCGCTTAAAAGAACAATCTCGCGGTCGCGCTTAATTCCGTGACAGTAAAAGTCCATTCACACACTTGCATTTGCTTAGGACTGAGATTTTGCGATCTCTTACGACGAGAAAACACACTTGCACGCTGGCACCATCTATGAGGCGACCCTGGAACTGCATTTCACTAGAGCTAAGGTTTTTGCGTTATTAGCGCAATCAAATGTACATACTATCTATGAGAAACATTGTTTAAGCAATCGCCGAAAGTTTTTCAAACCAAAAAAAAACAAAATTATTTGCAAAAAAAAAAGTAAGTATACGGAAACTGCAAGTGTGCCACGGCTACTCGACAATGACAGCACTGTGTTTTCTCGTCACAGAGACGAGTTCTAAGGCACACGGTTGTGAGCAGTCACAAGAGTGTGAAAATAAAACCCAAATAATAACACGCATGTTCCGCCTTTTGTTTTTCCTAACCCTAACCCCGCTTCTAACCGCAACCCTAACCCGCACCCTCGCGTTAAACCTAAACCGCTTCCTTTCTGCCCCTGACCCTCGCCCCGGACTCCTTTTGCCTGCCACCTAACCCTAACCCCTAACCAGTTTCGGCGACCATCCTGCCCTCCAACACAATGGTGGTGGTGACGGTGTCGGAAACCGCGTACCTCGCCTGCAAAGCGGTCGGATACCCGAAGCCCATCGTCAACTGGTACCGCAACGGGACGCAGCTGCCCCAGCGCAGCGCGCGCTACAATGTGTTCCCCGACTTCACACTGGCCATCCGCAACGTGACGTTCAGCGACGAGGACATCTACATGTGCCGGGCGTACAACCGGATCGGGCGTCCGTCTGTCTGGAAGGTTTCCCTGACGGTCATGCCCCTGGTGGTGTCCGGTCGGCGCCGCAGGGGCCACGGGCCCCGCGGGACGCCAGGAAGGTCATGCTGGACGGGCCCGGTGCGTGACTCGTGCGGGGCAGGCTCCTTCCTCGTCTCTGCTTTCGGCTTGGCTCGGACTGGGCACCTTTCTCGTGCAAAGGCACCCAAAAATAATCATTGGGATATAAGTAAAAAAAATAAACTAGAGACTGGAGCATTGTCATCAGATGTGCACGCACATCGTAGAAAGTAGTCACAAAGATTGGCGTGGAAATACTGCACTGCAGAAAGGTGTAATCGTCTTGAAAGCTGCAGGAGGTAATCCATCTTCCAATCGTTAATTGTAAATGTAGTCATGCTTCAGATGGCTCAGATCTGCTAAAATGATGCTTAAACTGGGGAAACACTGCTCAGGGGAGGGAATGGTTGAGGACATTCGGGAGCTTGGGGAGCTGCTACGTGCATCGTCATTTCAAGAGAAAAGCAAGCTTTGCGCACTGTTCTTATGCCGCGCAAAGTAGTTCTTACAAGTTTTGGTTGTTGAAGGAAGAAGCGATGCTTTTGGTGTCTGAAACATGTAGGACTCGTTAAGGTAACATATCTAAATATAATATCATAATCTAAAATGCCCCTACACATATCTTAATTCTCCGTATAAAGGGCGACATTAGTAATAGTCTGCGAGGAGCCTGACTTCTTTTTACTACGCTTCTTGAGGTGGAAACGAGTATAGGTTCCTAGGAAGCCAGTTTGTGAAGCCACGTGCTTCAGTCAAACATAGTACACAGTCAATGTAGCAAATTAGTTCCAGCATGCTAAACAAGTAGCGATTCCCAGAGGTGCTCCCAAGACTCATGCATACTCTTGCACACGAGGGGTAAAAATGAAAGCAGAATGTGGAAAAGCGTAGGGACTGACATCGGTGCTCCCGAGAAAGAACGAGAAAGAGAGCAACAGGAAAAGCGCATGTTCCTTCCTATTCTATCGACTGTATTGCAATTTCACCGGTCCCCTCTTACAAATACCTAGGTATGTATCACTTTCACCGACAACCTGTCCTGGAATGCGCACATAGATACCATAATTAACAAATCGTCTAGAACTCTTGGCTTTCTTCGAAGGCACTTTTACCAAGCACGACAGGATGTGAAGATCACAGCATACAAAGCTCTCGTCCGATCGAAACTAGAATATCCAAGTGCAATATGGGCTCCTCATCAGTGTTACCTAATCAATAGACTGGAGGGAGTTCAAAACAGAATGTTTCATTCGTTGAAATTTCCAAAAGTGTGCCACCTTAAAGCACTTTCCAAACTAACTTCTCTCTATGTCTGTCTCCAACTCTCTTGTCTTTTTCCCAAGTTCTATTATAACATGCCATTGTTCATGCACACCTATTGCAAGCCTGCAAGCCTCCGTTATACATTTTCCTACGTCATGATCACTCCCTAAAGATTGAACCGATATTTGGTTGCACTAATAGACTCAAGTTCTCACCTCTTGGCTTTCTGGAATTCTAACTGAAGAAGTTGCTACTGAATGGGATACTTCTGTATTTCACAAGAAATGCTTGAGCCTGCTTTTGTGATTTTTTATTCTCTATTTTCTTTGCTCTATTAGTTTTGATTAAGTGCTACCAACATCAATGTCAAGTTTTCTTTTGCCTCTTTAAAATACAGTAAACTTGCATTAATTCGACCTCGACAGGACCTTGAAATTTGGTCGAATTATCTGAATGATCGAATTAAAAAAAGGACAGAAAAACGGCTAAAATTAAACTTCCTTTTATTGTCCGAAGTACTCACGGATGGTCTGCTGCCATCTGCGCTTAAAACGCGTGTCCAAAAGTATACTCCAAAGAGCAAGCGTCACAACCAAAAAAAATCGCGCACTACAAAAAAAAAATAAATAAATGAACGAAAAAAGTAAGGTTTTACAAGCCGACTTTGAAGCCGAGCAGCCAGACCGTCAGCAACAAAAAGAAAAGAAAAACACTTTGCGCTTTTCGGCGCACAAGATGGACTGCACACGATGCTACAGAAAAGCGCTTTGAGAGCGTGCGCTCTCTCCGCGCCTGACCATGTGCTATGTTCTCCGCGCTACTCCACGCCAGATTGGTTGCGCTGGCTCGTGTCATTCGCTACGGTCCATCTCAACGGCGTAGAGGAGCAGGCGCATATTTGCGCACGTTTGGCTTTGCAGCAAAGGGCCTGTGTTTCGCCGTACGTTGGTGGTTTTTCTGCCGTGGTGCGAGCCCGCTGGCATTCGCTCGGGACGAATTATCCGATGCGGAGTCTTCCCGAGTTCAAACTATCAAACTTTTCCTCCCATAGAAATGTATGGGCGCTCGCCGGGACTTTTGAACACGATCGAATTAAACGAAAAGCTGAATTAACCGAGGTCGAACTAACAAAAGTTTAGTGTAGTTCATATGTGCATGCAAACATTGCTCTACATGTTAAAATTGTCTTCAAGGAATACTAATCTGTATTTTGCGCAAAATGCTCAACTCCACTTCCGTGATTTCGTTCCGTTCCCTGTTTGGCTCGTTATATTGTTCTTACTAGAACCACCAATGACTATGTCTAACTTTGTTCCGCCTGCTTAAATTTTGCTTATTTATATGTGTGAATTTTCTTAGTATATTGCAAAAAGTGTTTCAGACTTTGCTTTTTCGCACTCCCACTCATGTAACATATTCCTAGGAGTGTCCTTGAGGGAAACGAGCTTGAACTTGAACGACAGATTGGGCGTGTTCATTTTGCCGCGACGAGTTGAAGACATTCGAGCGGTCGTTCACTTTATTCATTTTTATGCATCGCGCCATGCCGGTGTTTCTGTGCAAAGTAAAGCTAGAAAAACACTAGGCACAGACCTTGCAAGTGATGTTATCTTGATTTTTTGTGTATGTCAAAACGTCGCCAACACAGGGACTCGGAAGTTCCGAAGTGGCCGACAACGCGTAGGACTTTTCCCTGTAGATTGTTGCGTTAACTTTATGCTTGCGCAGAAACGGTGACGGTGGACGTGGTGGTCCTGACCGAGGAGTACCGTGTGGGAGCGCCGCTCCAGCTGGACTGCTACGTGACCGGATGGCCCGAGCCGGACGTGAGCTGGCTGCACGACGGCCGGGTGGTGAAGCAGGACGGGCACCACGTGGTCATGGAGAACCACACCCTGTTCATCCCGTCGGCGGCCATGTCGGACAACGGGGAGTACACCTGCCGGGCGGACAACGGGCGCAGCAACGAGTCCGTGTCCGTCCACATCACCATGGACGGTGCGTGAAGTGCCTGGTCGCTCTCCAGATGAGCGGTGGGGAATGTGCGAGGACGGGGCACAGTTGACGCCGGAACTGCTCTTGAAAAGTCATCAAGTTGCATGTACCCGAGCTGTGGAAGTTATCCGCCTGTTCAGACACACTGGCACGCTGGCACCATCTATGAGGTGGCCCTGGAACTTCGTCTTTGAAGAGCAAAGGTTTTGCGGTATCTGCAAGATACATGCTGTCTATGACAAATCATAGTTTATAACATTGTCGGAAGTTTTTAGATGCGGAGCATCTCTTGCTCGGGTCTATGTCCCGCGGCGTCGGCGTCGTCCGCACTCACACTACGCATGCGCAACTCTCCTCCTTCCCTCTCTCCAACAGCTGCGCGTTACTCTCTCCGCTCTCTCTCTCTACCAGCTGCGTGCACTTCGCGTGGTTCGCTTCTACTCACACCGCGCGCGCATGCGCAACTCTCCTCCTTTAGTCTCCTCTCCTTCAAGTGTGAATATAAGCAGCGGTAGCGCGCGTTCCCCCGGAGGAGTAAAAGGAGGATAGTTTTGGGCGCGCGGGTCGCAGCGCCACGCCAGGTCTTTCCAGTGGGGTGGGCTTTCCCCGCAACTCTGCGGCTGTCGTCTGCTAGCGTTTCTCGGCCGCTCGCGTCCGCCGCAGCCCAAATCCGGCCGGCCGAAAGAAATCAGTCAAGAAGGGAATAAATTAATTACGATCCGCGATGCTCCGCATCACTCCATGGTTCCCCTCAAGAAGATGGTGTAATTTTGTTTGATCCAAAGTAGAAAGTGTTCCCCAAGAGATGGCGCCAGTGTGTTCTCGTCAGAGATGGGGCTTTAAGGCACACGGTAGTAAGCAGTTGCCAGGGTGTGAACCAGCCTAAAATGAAGTTGTTCACTTCAGCTGTCAAAGGTGGTCTTAAAAGTAATTAAGTGAAAGCTTCCCCTACTAATAACTTAAGGAGTAATTGGATTAATTATGTGAGATTAAACTTTCTCTTGCAAATTAATTAACTTATAGTTACTTGAATTATAAAAGTTATTCTTTAGAAGTAATCATGTTACAGCTACTTGAACTGAAATATGTAAGTAAATAAGTTATCTTTAATTTGAGCTGTCATTAAGTCAGAGTTACTTGAACTAGTGGCTTTAGCCGATATGTTTTTGAGTTGCAAATACGGCTACATTTCTTCAGATGTGCCCAGAGTTAGTCACAGTTCTACAAAGCGACAAAGTTACCTGCCAATTTCCTTTTAAGTGTTTTGCAATGTCGGGGTTGTGCTACATTTGCTGAGCAAGGGCCCACTGCTGAAAAGAGCACAGTGCTACTATTCACAGTAGTGTTTTATTGTGAATTAATTTTTTTAATATTATTTCAAAAAGTAACTAAGCAAAAGTAACCAGTTGTGTACATAGTGTTTCAAAAGCATAACTTACTTATATCCCTGTCAGACGGGCATTTTAATTGCCTTTAGAACAAGCTCCTTTATAAAATCAGGCGAACCAGTGCACGCCATAGGGCATGTGCGCACTCAACATCGCGAGCTGACTGGCTGATTTTATAATGGAGCTTAGCGAAGAGGAGCTTTAGAACGCCGTCTGACAGGGGTATTACACAGTTGAAGTTAGTAATCATTTCTTGGTACACGGGAAGTGAAAAATTGGATGGGTTGTTTCTGGCATCTACCATTGCGGCACTGTGCGATGTGGAGCAAGACGCTAAGTGCACAACTTTTAGTTCTTGCGGAGGAGCACTACCTCATCGTGATATGCGTCACCTAATTTCCTTATGTCGTGACAAGTTTTCTAAGCTCTTTCTCATAGAGAAATACTGCACAGATACGAGAAATGAACAGAAGTCGTCGACCAAATGTGCGAAGCAAGAATTGGTTTACTACATCTCTAAGAAATCTGAAATACATCAGTTTAGAACTCGGGGAATAGGGTGGGGCTTTCCTTTATTTTTTCTCCCAAATCTGCTTGCCCCATGCACGCAGGCCATCTCTCAATTACAAAACTGCGGTGAACAGAATACGAGTATTTGCTGCAATGCTCGACGGAACTCATTCTAATTATAATTCGATTTCTTTCTAAAAACCCCCGCAGATGTGTTCGTGCCCGAGACGTGCACAGACAACCCGCGGTTCGCCAACTGCAACCTGATTGTGAAGGCACGGTACTGCACCAACAAGCACTACTCGCGCTTCTGTTGCCGGTCCTGCATGCTGGCCGGACAGATCCACGCCAACGGTGCCGACCACGAGGCCGGATACACAAACGGCAACGGATTCACGAATGGCTACCTGAATGGCAACGGTTACACCAACGGCTACGCCAATGGCTTCAACAACGGCAACGACGAAAACGAGCTTGCGTAGGAGGGAACACACACGTCAAGCACTCGGCGTCATCCTACCCACAATGCATTTCTTTTGTTGTCCGCAATGTTCCGACACATTTGTCATTGTTCTGTCGATAGTGTAGTAAGCAAAAGGAAAGGCCCGCGGCATTCAAAAATTTTTTTAATGCTACGTGGCAGGTTTTTTTGTTTTTTTAATGTGGTTAGGTTTTTTGTGAGCTTTTCGTATATTTATGCTGCCGCACGTGCAAGCTTTGGATATGTACAATTGTGTTCAATCATCTGCCCCATTTAAAAGAACAATCTCGCGCATGTAGAAGTGTATCTTGCATTTTTCGTTACATTGTAATTGCGACTCGTCTAAATTCTTGAGCATCCCACCGATGTGTCTTTGCATCACATGAACTGTTAGTAGTATGTGGTGACTAGAAGGTATACATTCAGAAAATAATGCGCCTTTTGACGTTGGTCGTGCGGAAACAAATTTCATCTTTATTGCATCATTTTAATTCTAGTGGCATTATGGTGTGTCTTACTGGGACTGAGAATATTTTTTGTTTTTATATTCATTTTTGCTCTATCCTGCAAGTGGATCAAAATGCCAGACACTGCCAGGAAAAAGGACCTAAAGGACCAAGGCCCTTTGTTTTTCTTTATCTGTGAAGCTGTTGCAGGGAATTTGAGCTGTCACTCACCACCAGGTGCTTTCCAACTGTCAAGCCTAGTGCCAAGAACAAGCTTTGCAATAGCAGAACTACCGAAGTTCAATCTTGCAGCTTCAATACTGAACAGATACGCTTTCAAAGCTATCGAGTGCACCGACTAACACTACTTTTTTTCAGAGTTCTCACCAGATTCATGTGCAGTTCCCAACATTTATAGAATATATGACGTTGCCACTATCGTCCGCGACAGTGCAGATTTGTGTGCGAGTGCTTACGTATTACCAGACGTTCAGCAGTTTTCCCACTCTTGACTCGATGCTGCATGCTTTTTTTTACTAACTCGTTAAAACATGCTAAGCTGTATGCTTTTTTTAATTTCACCTAACACTGTCCATTATTTTTCCAAGCTAAAACTGCATAGGAAGAAAGGCATATTTGTAAAGAGGACTTTTTAAGGGCCATACAGCTTTATATTACCAGTTCCTATGCTTTCAAGTGCCAGTTTTGATGTGCAGTTTTTTTCGTTGCCACGCCTTCCAAATCCGGTAGAAAGTGTCCCAAGCTCCTCAATTGGATTTGCGAAGCAAATCGCTTTGCCCCACCACTTGAACGCTCTCTAGTCCACAGTTGCTGTGCGGAGTCCTTACCAATCGGAAAGCATTCCAACGTTTCAAAAGTGGTGTCAACGTTCTTTCCAAAAGCGCCGACTCTCCCAACCTCACAGCCATTTCTCGGGGCCAAACGATGTACTCGTCATTTACTTAATTCACAAAAGTCCCGTCCTCGTCTCTCTTGTACGGCAAAAGGAAAAGTGCAAGCAGCATTTTCTATGTACAGCTTCTTTTGACAAAAATGTTACTGCCAGGGATGGGAGACGTGAAGCGTTGTCCGATGGTGCTTTTATACACTCGACGTTGCCTGGCGGCCGTGCCTTATTTAAGCGGGTTCGAATCTCCCGTGCTCGCACGGTGCTTTGTTGCATGCGAGAATCTGTGGAGAAACAAAGGCATGTGTCCTTTTGTACATGTTTTATCTTTTTTATTGTGTACATAAAACCGATTGGCACAACGTCCTGGCTTCGTGTCTTGTTGTGGGGGCCACCAACATTGCAGGAGGCGCTGTTGCAGCCTTGGCGCAAGTTTATGTTCAAGACCTAGATTCGTGCAACTGTCACCATCTTTGTTATAAGAGGAGGTACATGAATATCAAGTTTTTGATTGTGTATCGAATATTAAAATCTGACTGCCATCGAATTTATATTATTTATGTTTAATGTGGATCGAGTTGGGGACGTGAAGTTATGGCTGGAAGTCTTTCTGATAGCACACCTAAAGAAAGAGAACATGCCTTATGAAAAACATTTCTTAGACCTGTTTTAAGTGAAAAAAAAACAGCAGAACCCATCCTTTGGGAATGATTATCTACGTTAATGCGAATAGCATCAAACGGTGCGGAGTTATGCGCGTTCGTCAGGTGGCCGGCACACTCTAGATACGCCAGCCCACTCTTGAGGCGATTCTAAATTTGTTGACACTTTCACAGCCCTGCGCACGATCTCCATGCAGCCCAGCACGTGCGTTGTGTCACTTAGGAAGGCGATCAAAGCACGCGCCATACGCACAAACACTCAAAATGGTACCGACCAGACTTCTGGCGTCTCAGCTAGTCTCAACCAACGGTACTCTAACGGTTGTTTATATCTTTACCATAGGACGCGCTGTCACGCTGCCGGTGCGCACGCGTATCCATGCGAGGAGGGCCACATTCCGCTACTCGTGAGGCTGACACTAAGTCTCCCCAGGCGCGGAAGGGTGAGCCTGGGGAGAGGGCGAGCTAGCCCTCAGTGTCATGGAGCGCGCGCGCAGCAGCCTCGATACCACCTGCATGCATTCACCACGCTGGAGATGCGCGTCTATGTATTTGTTTTGATTGTGTATCGGACAGTCGGCGACTGCCTATCATGAGCTCTGTGGTTAGCTGCGTCTGCCTGCTGGATCGAAAGTTGGGGACGTGCGGTTACGGCTGGCACCGGTCCTTTCTGTTATTTAGCGACCCGCGGCGTAAAGAGGTTGAGAACATGCGCATGGTCGCATAGACAGTTCGATAGATCTGTTTCATAGACGAAAAGTGCGTGAAGTATCAAGAATGCTTAATTCGGATGGATAAAACAATGTAACATGGCAAGCAAAGCCCCTTTTTACTCGAACTACCTTTTTTATTTGAATGTTGTTCGAGGTTTTCTTTTCTGGCACTTTTCTTCAAAATCAGGGGTCTAACTACAATGATAACTAAAGAGGGTCGACACACAACCGTGAACAAAATTTCCTGAACCATAGAGCCAAGTGTCATATCGGCAGTTTCTCGTATCACGCTGGTGCGAAGCAGGGAAAGGATGCTGAAAACTCTATTCATAGCTTTCCAATACTTTGAGCAGTAAAAGTGTGCTGTCAATCGAATAGCACACTATTTGCAATTATTTGAAGTTTCTAATATTTCTACACCTTTAGCCAAAAGTGTACCATCAAACAAGTAAGGGCACTGTGCAGTACACTAGCTTTCCTTCACATTTCAGCTCTCTGCTCCTAGGCTAGCGTTTTTGCATATCCCTATTTTTTTCCTGGGTGGCAACAGCAGTTAAAAATTTTCTCTACATACACATTGCATTGTGCATGACAGGTAGGTACAGTGGCAGATTTAGAGGGTGGGGGGCATCTGGATGTCCCTAACCCCCTCTTGAATTCTAAATGTGTAAAAAAAGGCAGGTTTTTTCAAAACATGATATGCCATACACTGAAATACCTGCATCTGCCCCCAAGTGGGTGGTGTGATCACAGATATGGTGCTCTCTTTGGATAGCTACACTCCAAACCAGGACACTAGTCCACAGCCATGTTCTGCTGCATCATCGAAAGAAACTAGTTACTGAAAAATGCACAATCTTTTTAGAATTCTAATGGGCCACTAGGTTTGCTCGAAGAAGGTTAAAGGAGCGGTGCAACGATATTCAATTGGAATGTTTTTCACTTTACACGAGCTTATTGGCACTAGTGGGACTCGGGGATACTCGCACGCAACGCCACTGGCCAAGAAACTCCTTTGTTGCGGTGTAATTTCAAGGACAAAAGCGATCATTTTCATTCAATCTCTTCTTTGCAAAATTTGATGACGCAACGTGGAGATCGCAGTACACCCCAATGACGATATTTGAATGCAGTTCATAGATTGGACCCGAGCATTGCATGGGCACTCGATTTGGGCTCGTGATAATTACTAGCTCGAGAAGCATTCAAGTAGTGGCCCGTGTCCAATCGCTGCAACGACGACAATAGCCGAGCCATAACAATGTCTGGAACTCAGTGCGTGTCCTGATGGTTTGCCAACCCCAGCGCGTGGCTATGATCAACATTGGCGGCTGCTTGTTCTGGCTGCGAGTTGAGGGGGTAAACGCTGCTCGTTTTTCTTTAATTTTTTTCTGGGACTTCTATTGCATGGGGTGAAAAACAGAATGCATGTTTCATAGGTCATTAACGTCAGGGATCCGTTCTAAGCGGTATTTGTGCAAAGTACTAAAATTGTTGCAGCGCCCCTTTAACTTTGAGGCAGAAAGTTAATCGCATTTCCTACGAGGGGTAATTTTAAGTCACATGACCAGCAGAGTAGGGATAGCAGGGAAGCGTGGCGGTGCCCCCCAAGCGAGCGTCGGCTTAGCTTTGGAAGCAAAAACGCTCAGCCTTTCCAGAAGGAAGACCAGCGAAGCTGTGTGGGACGACCTAGGACTACGGCTTAGGACGACCTCAAGGACAACGCCTAGAGGACATCGTCCTCTAGGCGATGTCTTTAAGGACGATTTTCAGGACGACGCCTAGAGAAATTCAGCCTTTCCACTCTGGTGAAAACCAATTACCTCGCCCTCTGTTCTAGATTGTATTTCGATTCTGGCCATTCCTAAGCCTAAAGGGGATGCAGTAATTGCCGACACGGCATTGTCTTTGGAATCCTAGTGGATTGTCTTGACTCAATCGGCCGGGCATTGATGACACGCAGAAGCGGACCTCATACCAATTTCCACTGGAGCCGAAATACGTGATTTTCATTTTATGAAGAAGTTTTATGTATTGTTCTTACATGTTGGCCAACCATGCGGTTGGTGTGCCGCCCGCCTTTCACTGCTCACTTCTCCCTCGTTTCTAGCACTGAACTTTGTCGTCCTCTTTCGCACTGGAAAGGAAATTTCAACAAGGCTTGTTTCGACTTCAGACAGTCAGCCAATAGACCCCTTTCGAAAGTCAAGCGCCAATTGATAAAACATTTGATCCACTGCACAATGGTGGAACAACCAACACCGCTGAAAATGCAAGTAGAACAAGCGGGTAGCTTCGACTCGAGCTCCCACTGCACAAGGGTTTGTGAGCCGGGACAGATTCACACCCAAGAAGCTCGCATTTGTGTCCACTATTGTGCAGAGATTCTACAGCTAGCCAGGCGGCTCCCGACATTACGCACGCTGCCCGAAGGCCGGATCAGAAAAAGAGAACCAGCGGTTCCCACACAGTCGACATTATGGAGTGGCCCCAATGCATTCAAAAACCTTAGATCCACTTCACACGGGGCAATTTTCCTCAGCTTCCCGACTTTGCAACACGGGCACCCGCGTCTACAAGCAGCAACTCCCAAAGCTCAAATTGCTGTTTTGTTATCGCCATTAAAATTTTAAATGTATTGCACTATTTAGACACAACGTTACATTTCAACTGCCTGAAACCATTTAGTCGCAAAAACAACTCAATTTCAAACCAAATCCAGTAATCGTCATCACTACCCACAGCAGGGTCCTGCGAAAATATGGCGTCTCCGATCGGCTGCTGCCGCTCCAAAAGTCTCCGAGGTGTGGGAGTTGCTCGCCCGTTTCGAGCCAGACCCAATCCCGGCAACTCGTGTCATAGCAGGAGAATCGAAAGAAAGCCGAAGAACAAGTCGCTGGCAACCCCGAAATGGCTGGGAAAATTGCCTCGTCCAAAGCGGGCCTTAAAGATATGTTATAGTCCCAACCAGAATGAGAATGGCCGGGATGTCCTCAGTTGTCCGGCGCGAGCTTCCTGCCTTCAACAACGCTTCGGCGTCTGCGTGCACGCACAGCCCAAGCACCAAGGAAGGCAAGGAGCCAGAGGCATCTCAAACACAGACCCTGGCCTTCTCACCCCGTCGCCCACTCTAGTGCCACCACACACCCGAGAAAAGATGGACGCCACGCTGCTACGAAAAAACATACCAGCCTTTAATTACAAGACTTTACAAAAAAAAAGAAAAAAAGAGGCATCGAATACAACAGACAAAGCAGTCATTTACAAGGCTCCATCTAGGACTTGGAAAGTTAGAAAAAAAAGCCTCTCGACGGACGCGCTGCGGCACGCCACACCGAAGAGGCCTTGCCCGAACGAAAAAACAAAACGGCTCCTAAAATTAACGATCAAAAACAAGGAGTGTCCCCCCCCCAAAAAAAAAAAAACATTTACGGGTTTTTTTCTGTTGCAAATATAGCACTAATGGTCCGGTTCGGACCATTAGTGCTACATTTGGGCAGAGGCCGAGTGCTCTGCGACGCAAAGTGAATTTTTGCTGCGAAAGAGATGCCCGCAACTATTTTTTAGGGACACGGGGTAGAGGGTGGCGAGACGGCGGAGGAGGTCAGCCCTCGTAGAGGATGTCGTAGTGGCCCGGCCTGTAGAGCAGGTGGATGCGGGGCTCCCTGTCTTCGGGGAAGTCGTGGGCGTTCACCTTTCCCCCGACGCCTCGGTCCATGTACTGGATGCGCACCCCGACCCCGAGGTTCCGCGTGAGCGAGATCACGTGGATGTGGTCGCTCTCCTTGTACATCGGCTCCACCTCCTGCAAGGAGCTCTCCTTAGCTCCGGCGGTTTCCTCCGCTACCTTAGCTCTTTCCGGCATGCCTATTTACTACCTCTAAATTCAAAATGGCTGTGTGGATCGCAAGTTCGTCTGCTTCTTTTGCAGGGATGTGGTGACACCAAAACGCCGAGCTCCGGTTGGCTACGACTGAAGGATACTAGTGGGTAGACCTCAAGGCAGCTTGCTTTGAAATCTACCCACTCTCCTTCAATCAGCCAATCGGAGCTCGACATTCGCTGAAAAGAAACAGACGAACTTGCTCTCTGCATAGAGAAAACGGCAAATGAAGGCAAAACTTGGGTGACGTCGCGTGATCTATAACCTGGAAGTCTAGCGGGCAGTCTAGGAAGAGCAGTATATTTACACATTCTTTGTTTTAAACGCAAGTTCAACCAGCATTCGTTTCTCACCATCAAACTTCTTGTAAACCATTGGGAACGAGCTGTCCTGCCCAAATTACAACATCTGACATTTTCAATGTTGCCAGTAGAAGCCTCTCGGACCAATTTAAAACTTTAACAACTTTGAAACAAAAAAGGCTTATTTTGGGTTGTTAGTTTAATTGTGTCTACCAATGTGCTGGAACCAATTTTGAGGAAAATGAGTACCTATCAAAATTTCGCCCAAGCGTTCTTTGATTTTATTATAAATATATGCGGCACTGTAGCAAAATATTGATCGCCTAGTCATCTGATGCCATATTAAATTGCCTGGCAAAAAATAAAACAAAAATTGTTTTTTTGCCAGGCGATTTATTATGGCATCAGAAGACTACGTAATCAATATTGCTACAGCGCCACACATATTTATAACTAAAATCAAACAACACAACTGCTTGAAACCAAAACTGGACTGGGGGGGAACTATAAAGGAGAGAGTTGGCAAAAGTCACGTGGCTGGGCAACTTTTTTTTTTTTCTTCAATCAACATGTTTGAAGCTTTTAATATCAAAAAAAAAAAAATAAACTGGTATCATATTTTTTTTTCATGTTTAATATTGAGTGTGTGCCTTCGATGGCCCACGACTTCTGTTATTATTGGTGTGCGTGTCTACACCAAAGAGAATGAGCAACGAGTCAAACTCGGCCAGTTCTCAATCAGGCGGTTTTCGGGCAGAAAGAAAACACGAATTTCGAGCCTCAAGTTGTGTTCTGGGCTCTCTCCTATGTCATGTGCAAACAAAAACCTTGGTGAGCATAAACACCCTGTCAGTGTTCCTTTAAGGCCAACCTACAGAATTGCCTACTGTTAAGCAGACAACTGGTTCCCAGTTTCCTTCACTCCATTCCCACTCTTCTCCCCAGAGAAAGGGGGTCTCCCCTCTCTCAAGTGGAGAGGAGGAACTGAAGAAAAGTTTCCTCCTTTCTGGCTGTCCGTCGGCCTTTAAGGCACAGCGCTGAAAGTTTGAAAAGTATGAAACAACCCCTGAAGGGGCCATTGTTGGCCACTCTGGTCAAAATGCATTTATGCAAAAATGATCAATCGACTAGGGACCGTAAATTGATCTCTTATTAAACTTAATGCAGGCGATACATTCACTTGGAAACAACTCTGCCTACTCCTGGATGCTTTAGGCATAGCTTTGGAACAGCCAGAGGTACTTGCGGAGCATCTGCTACTTTTCAAAGTTGTCACCTGGGTGCAAGCCAGAATGATGAGTATGTGCTTCGCAGTCAAAGACTGTTTTGCACCTTTGCCCTACGGTTTTCCTCTTGCTGTAGATGACACAGTCTTTGCGCTTGACTTTGAAACTACGTTTATCTACGTCCATGTAGCATGTACGCCTTCGAGAAAAGACGCCGTCTGTACATGACTCTTCCCTACTTTGGGTACTGTCATCCTCTGAGTGGGGGGGGTCAGAAAACTTAGCCTTCCCCTTTTCTGAAATCACTCCAGTTCTGCTGGCACCTCCTCCTTTACCCTCTCCTACACTACCCACTCCACCGGGCAAAATTGACAAAGACCCCCCTGAAAACAGCCCTGGCTAC